>JAYGGG010000420.1:0-46906 GCA_036346245.1 Bonia amplexicaulis | reverse complement strand
AACATGGCAGGGACCCATTTGCGAAACAGGGACTTGTTTGCGAGGACGAAGGACCTCTCGCGATTTCAAGAAATGTAGGGACTTTTTCGCAAAGCCAAAAAGGCGACATGGCCGCCTCGCCTGCCGGGAGTCTCCGCCGTCTCGTCTCGCGGGAGTCTGCGCTCATAATATACGGAGTATGTAAAGATGCAGTGCCTTCACATTACATGATTACAATATGCGCTCAGTCTTTAAATAGCTCAGAAAACGCAACAAAAGGTGCATCAGACCTTTGTCGGACACTTAACCTTCAAGATGTCTTCAAGTGACAGCTTGTAGGTCCACTAAATTACAGATCGCCTGGGGTTTCGCCCTAAGAGCAAAAAACTCAAGACCCACTGAAGAAAGTGCCCAGTAACCAAAATACAACTGACTGCGTAATTTAAGCACATATGCCCGCCTCCTTATACTCGGGGTTCCGGCCAGGAGAGCGAGGCCACGCCGCCCAGCGTCGCGCCAGCGCCCACCCGCCGCGTGGCTGGGAAATTGCAGACGGTCGGAGGAGCCGCTTTTGCGAAAAAGCCCTCGCTTTCCCGAAATTACGATGGTCCTTGGTCCTCGCGAAAAGGTCCCTGGCAGTTTTTTTAGCCCCTCCATTTTGCAGGATGGCCCCCCGCGGTTTCCAAAATTACGCACGGGTCCTCGTTTGTTTACGTACATGTCCTTAATTTTTGCAAAAGAGCCCTTGGTCCCTGTTTTTTTACGAAAAGGTCCCTACCGGTTTTTTAGCCCCTCCTTTGGCAGGATGGCCCCAGCTTGAAATTGCGACGTGTCCTCGCTTGTTTACGACAGGTCCTCAGTTTTGCAAAAGACCCCTTGGTCCCTGTTTTTTTGGAAAACCCTTCGGTTCCTCAAATTACGATCCGTCTCTTACTTTTTTAAAAACCCGTCTCACAATTTTTGTCTCTTTTATTTCGGTCCACATGGTAGCTAAGCGCGTGGCGCCGCGCTTATGTGTCTAGTATATACCAATAGGAGGAGGTATGTAGCAGCACAGAGCATGCACATCTTTCGGAAATTAAGGTGGCATTGACCTCTTCAAGGGACAGCTAAACTAGAAAATCCATTCTACAAAGCAAACTACATGCCTCCACACTGATCAATATTTTAAGAAACTATGGAAATGGATGCACGACAGGATTACCAAAAATCTCACACAAGCTGCTTGCTTCAATAGAATAATATCGAGGGCCAACAGATTCCTGTGGAGCTTTTGTCTCATCCAATGGCTTTATGCTACCCTTAATACTGCACTATTGCAGGGTAAACATAAGGAAATTAGAGCATTAGCATTATCAACAACAAAAAGGGAATTGGTGATAAGCATCAAGAATGGTGAGTACCTCGAAATAGGTGGGAAAAGAAAGTGGAGTGAAACCAAAGGAAATCTCAAGATCACCAGCAATTGACACTTCACTAACTGCCAATCCCAGTAAAATAAGGTCGAATTTTTTGTATGAATAATCTATTTTTTAATGGAAATTACAGAAAAATACACGCGGAAATTTTTTTACAAAAATAGGCTCCAGTCGCCCATATTAGTCGAGTGGATCCTTTCGCCCAACTCAACGCGACATCCGCGAATCTGGTAACTATTGGACGATTATTGCACGTCCCACCGTTGAAGCGACGTAAGTCCATCGCCCAACCGTGTGGCGACTATGGGTGGGTTAAAAGCATGACGCGCCGGCACGGCGAGGCACCGCCCATCGACCGAGCGAGCGCAAGAGAAGAAGAGAAGAGAGAGAGAAGAGGGGAGAAGAGGAGAGGAAGATTTAGATCAATGTAATTTTTGTATATTACTTTTGTTAGTGTTAGTAAAACTATAGAAAATGTAGTGTAGAAATTTTGTATAGTATTTTTGGTATAGACATTTTAATATAGAAAATTTAGTATAGACATTTTAGTGTAGAAAATTTAGTGTAGAAAATTTTAGTATAGACATTTTAGTGTACAAAATATTAGTATAGACATTTTAGTATAGAAAAATATAGTATAGACATTTTAGTGTACAAAATTTAGTATAGACATTTTAGTGTACAAAATTTAGTATAGACATTTTAGGGTAGAAAATTTAGTAGACATTTTAGTATAGAAAAATTTAGTATATGCATTTTAGTGTAGAAAAATTAGTATAGACATTTTAGTATAGAAAAATTTAGTACAGCATTTTAGTGTAGAAACAATTAGTATAGACATTTTAGTGTAGAAAATTTAGTATAGACATTTAGTGTACAAAAATTAGTATAGCCATTTTAGTGTACAAAAATTAGTATAGCCATTTTAGTATAGAAAATTTAGTATAGACATTTTAGTGTAAAAAATTAGTATAGACATTTTAGTGTAGAAAATTTAGTATAGACATTTTAGTCTAGAAAAGTTTAGTATAGACAGGTTTAGTGTAGAAAAATTTAGTATAGTCATTTTGTGACCATAATGTACAAATTAATTGTGGCGATATTTATACATATTAGAAAAATCAAGAATATTGAGGATAAAATTAATCGTGCACGCTTTTTATAGTGGGTTACGACACGTTTATTTTGGTTCCTTATAAGTGCTAACTTGAACTCTTTTGCGGTATAGTTCGTGATGGTCGTGATTCGACCGGCGGTACCACCGCTGACGAGCGTGGACCAGTGCACCGCTTTCCCATCGTGTCTTTGCACCGGGAGCACCGGACGAGCTAGCCGGGAGTGGTCCGGACACGCACACCTCGCGTGGCCGGAGACTCGATCCCGTTAGACGCTTAGGTTTGCACTCGTAGCGCTTCGCCGCCGTAAGAACGCTTCGTGTCGACCTTCACTTTGTTTGCAAGCTGCGGATGCCGGGCTACTCCTCTTGCCCGGATGGTGCAGCACGGAGGAGGATGGACCGCCTTGGCCGCAGCGGGACGAGGCCATGGAGCGATCATGGCGCCTGCTCGACCGCTCCTCATCGACGGCTTTGGTGGACCATTGGCGGTCCGAGACGCACACTTTCCACCTCCCATTCGGGAGATGACGCCGACCGCAAGATGTGTCCCTACTTCCCACGGAGGCCCCACCGAGTGGCGCTACCGACTGCTCAACAGATTCGGGGGTCCTTCCACCGGTGCCGATGATGACCACCACATCTTCTGGCGAGTCGACCCACGGCCGTCGCCGAGGTGGCTCGCCGCGATCGCACCGGTATTTACAATCGATCGTTTCTGCGAAGCTCTTATTTGCGCTATTACATACTAATAACATCTTGTTTGCATTCAGGTGGAGCGTATGGCTGCAGAGGCGGACGATTACCAGGTCTCACGCCACTTAGAGGCGTACGTGCTGTGGCTGTTTGGTTGGGTGCTCTTCACCAGTAGCCACGATAACACTGTGGATGCGTGCTTGATCGCTCATGCGAGGGCGATCGCGGACGGTGAGGCCCCGCGGGTCAGCTGGAGATCGGCTGCACTTGCCGCCATCGCCACGGCTGCGGTAATGCGTGCTCGAGGACCAAGGCGAACTCGGTCCTCGCGGCTGTCCCTCATCGCCGCAGCTTGTGGTCATTCGAGTGCTTCACCTCGGGCGACACATGTTAGACGACATGGGTCCGTACGGGCCCGAGATGTATCCGAGGGGAGACGTCGACCGGTCGACGATGGGTTCTATTTAGTGTCGTCGACGGGTTAGTATTATCACAATCAACTATTTCCTTCGTATTAACGATGGTCATACTTAACAACTTGTCTTTCTTGTAGGTACAGTTCGCACACATGCAGGTCACGCGGACGTACCTGTCCTTTGTGGAGCAGTTCGACCGCCTCACAGCCGACGACGTGAGCTGGGAGCCTTACGCAGATACAAAGACCGCAGGACTATGCGGAGTACCGCTACGGTACCAGCGCGACACGCACGTGCTCGTACATGTCGAGACCCGCCCACCACACACGCCACCGCCTCGACAGACACATACCGTGCACCTGCGTGCGCGACGCCACCTCGCAGACGTTACATATAATTTCAAAGATTCCCAAATTGCAATGTCATTTCGATGATTGACCATTTTATGTCTTTTTTGCGCAGTCGACGTCATAGTCATTGTGGACCGAGTCCGTCACTACACCGGAGAGGATCGCCACAAAAGGAGTTGACCCACGAGGAGAACGTCGACTTTTTGTGTCGGGTGGAGGCTGGTGTAGACGTATCGTAGGCTGTTGTCCCCGCACGAGGCTACCGGCGGTCTCCACACCCACCCAAAGGCACGGACGGGTCGCCCGGCGGTGCCACCCGACCAACGTGGCACTACTCCGAGGTAGTATGTGGACACGCCCCACACCATCTCACCTGAGCGCCCAAGGGGCTCGCCTGGGACACCTACTACACCACCTCAAGAGCTCTTCACGCTCCTCCGCACATCCACGGCTTCCACACGTAGGGGTGTACTCGAGCCAGATGCCCTCATCCTACCGCGATGGCGCCAATCGTGGTGCGCATCGTCGGATCTTGTTTTTATCCCAAGGCGATATGTAACGAACTAACGATATTACTACTGCAGGTCTTCACCTCCACCAGCACACACATGGCGTCTCCCCAGCCTAGGATGATGTAGACCAGTTTTTTTTGGACTGGCCTGGGCCATCCTCCGACGCAGTTTTTCGGGGCACACCACCAGAGGTTCTTTCCGGCAGTGCCCTCCCCAGTGCATCGGAGGGCACACAGGCAGAGGTGCAGCTGACTCCACCGGCTCAGACGCAGGTGCGACACGCTCCTGATCATTTTACGTTCTCGTAGCGTCGTCACCCTTTGCACCGGAGGACGGCCAAGCGGGGCCGTATGGGAGGACGTGAGCACGGTGACGACGCAGCTAGGTGCCGATTGAGGGTGTCTTGATGCTATATGTTATGCATGTAATAAAAAGTACTCTGACCGTATTATAAAGTTTATTTAAATTTAAACAAGCCTATTATATCCTCTTTTCACATTCAATCATTCACATATCAAGTCATCTAACAAATATTAACATACCGGTTTTCTCCACACACGAATTCTTAGTGTATGTCAGTTACCAGCGTATGTACCGCTCGTTCTACGGTCAATCTTTCGTAAAAAAAATTATCTAAATTTTTTTACGCACGTACAATATACAATGAACATAAACTTTTATTACAACTCCAGCACATTTTGTATCAGTTTAGAACTACAAAATTTACAAAATTTAAAACATTCACGGGGATCGACTACAACACCATTGATAGGGGCGATCGCATTAAAGTCGCCCAATGGGGGGCGGCTGCATGAAAGTCGCTGAATGGACGGGTGACTGCATGAAAGTCACCGGAGGGTAATGCGACAGGAACTCTGTCGCCTTCTGGTTGGGCGAAAGGCTTCAATCGCCCAATAGTTGGACGACTTGAGCCTATTTTTGTAAAAAAATTTCCTCGCAGATATTTTTTTGTAATTTTGATTAAAAAATAGGTTATTCACACAAAAAAATCAAATAAGGTCGGTGCTATCTTAAACAGTGACAGTCCGTTGGAGCTAGTTTAGCACTGGAATGGAAACAACAAATGAACAAATAATGCAATGTGATGTCACCCTATGACCTAGGCTGGGAGTTGGGACCCCCAATCAGACTAATTGACCTCAACATTTTCAGCCAAGACTAGGGATAGAAAATGATAACAGATAATCAATTTTATCCGATATTCGTATTTGAAAAAACACGTATATGGTATACAAAATCTATATTCGGAAATATTCGTATTCGAGAATATTCGTATCATTTGTATTCGTATTTGAGAATATTCGATTTGTATTCGATCCGTTTCCGAAACCCGGAAAAAATCCGAAAGAATTTTGTGATTCGAAATTTGAATTTGGACGGTTTGAAACCGGTAACTGTTCCGGTAATCGGTCAAAACCGGTGAAAGACTAGCAAAACCACTAGAAATTTATTCTACCGAGATTTGTTACAAAAGTTGTAAGAGGATATTCATATTCAAATAAATTAAGTATATATTCGATTCGAATTCGTAACTGTTATAACATTTAATTTGTATTCGTATTCGAAAATATTCAAATTCATATTCGTTTTAAAAATATGCATTCGCATTCATATTTAAGACTATTCAATCATATCATATCCAATCCGTTTCCATCCCCTAGTCCAAACTGCCCAGTGATCATGACAGTGTATCAAATAGGACCAATCTGATTCGAGCAAAATTTTAGCACCAAATGTGCTTCAGCCTTCAGGATCATATGGCTAAAACCCTGCAGAAACACGTAAACTGGAAATTGTAAAAGAACGGAACATAACTCCTTCACTAGGAAGGACGCTACTTACTCTGAAAACTGTAATCTTATGTACCAAACCACGAGTAGATATATATGCGGCTCAATATATACACCAAATGAACATCCCCCTTATTCTCCTAATTACATATCCATCGCCAGCGCTAGCAGGAGTGATGTGTCGTGCATGGTCCGCCTTAGCTTGTCGAGGATCCCAGAAGCCTTCCTCCGCGCCCTTGAAGTGCCATTCTGTGCGAGCCACGCCAGAGAGCCGTTCAAGCTCGTCCTCCACAACCACCCTCAGCTTTGTGCGGTTGTACATACAGATCGAGAAGAGAACAGCTACAGCATTCTCTTTGTTACACTTGCATTGATCCTCCTTATAATGCGGAGCATGCAAGGCACAGCACCAGTCTCACCGATCTCTTCCACTGTCTCATGGTCGCTTGATAGCAGAGCAAGGACAGCCAGGATTCATCAACAAGTGACCCATCGCTGATGGCGTTCAGCGTCACATCAATAACCCTCCTTTTGTAGCTCTTGATTTATTCTCGTGCAACATGCAAAGATTGAAAATGGCTGATGCCGCATCCTTCTTTGCTATCATGCTGCCGTGTTCAAGAAGATCAACCAAAGGCCTCATTGCACCTGACTCACCAATTTTCGCTTTATTGTTGTCAAGAGCTGACAAACTAAAGAGGGCAGCTGCAGCATTGCTGCGGGCCTCCATAGTTCCCAACTGTAAAGCCCTTATGAGGAATGGGATTGCGTTTGGGTCATCTCCAATGATCTTCTTATTGCTCTCATGAACTGACAGATTAAGAATTGTAGTCACCGTGTCCTCTAGAACTTCTGCACTGTTTTTCAATTCTGGGTTGGAGACAAGGGATATCAATTGTGAGATGGAATCTGGCTTCTCCAATGACTGCTCGGAATGAGCTGTTGCGCTTAGTCAGAAGTCGGATATCTTTAATAGCTTGCCTCTGCTCGGATATGTTTGACGAGGATGACATCCTGTCAAATATGTCACTGAATGCCGTCGCTCATTGTTGGTAACTAGATCTTCCTCTTGGTTCTCAAGTGGTGGCAGAGTGATCCCATTCTCTGTGCACCACTGTGAGATCATGCTTCTAACAAGGTGGTTTGGGATGAGAATTGTATTTGAGAGGACTTGCTGAGTCTGTGGGCATGTCCGGTTTCCAGCACTTAACCATTCTTGAATGAAGCGGCGATCATATGTCTGTAGGAAAGTATAATAGTTATCTCAAGCTTGCATACTGAAACAAAAAGAAGCTCTGCACACAACTAACCATTCTTGAATGAAGCGGCGATCATATGTCTGTAGGGAAGTATAATAGTTATCTCAAGCTTGCATATTGAAACAAAAAGAAGCTCTGCACACAACTGATAACATGACTATTCAACGGAACAGTATGTCAGCAGCCATGAAGACAGCGACTACTGATCAAACATATCCGTAAGCTACATAACTTTTCAGTAAGCATACGTTGTGATCCCTATTCCTATGTAGCATACTGATTGATTCATCATTACCCTCAAACAATTATTTTGTTCCAATTCATGCCAAACAAAAGGCTATGGATGCATCAATACACAATGTCAAATCAGGGACCGTAGGAGTTATTATAAAGAGAATTTTGTTAAAGCCTATCGATCATCAATGCACAGTGCCAAATCTGGGACCGTGGGAAAATGAAGCTGGTGTAACAAGAACTTCGTTCAAGAGTATTTAAATTGACCTATTTTCCTGAACTACAGAGTATAAATTTGAGTAAGACACACCGACAAGGTAGGACTAGGCCAGTACTGCAGTGCTAGTATGGAATATAAATTTGAGTAAGACACACCAACAAGGTAGGACTAGGCCAGTACTGCAGTGCTAGTATGGAATACAGCACATCTCTGAAACGGGCGCATAATTCTAGCGTTAAAACCTAATTATCCAAACGAGCAGTTAAAACTCAATCTTTGAACTGCAACTTGAACATGGTGCAGCTGTACAAATCTCTCAAGTACCAATTGTCCGTTACATAACTTCTTACAGTTATAAATTTCTTTGTAAATTCAACATAATACTTACAAGTCAAAGATAAGCAATCACTGCAGGTAGATTCACTCTCTTGCAGAATTTGACAGCTGAAACTCGCAAAGATGTTACTTTACTTCACTTATGGAGCAATTAAAAGTTTAAAACAAGCACAAAGAAAACTAGAAACAAACTCCCAAGTTAAGCCTGCGCATGAAAATTACAGCATAACAGTACTAACACCACGGCATCAATAACTGACCAAATATACCTGAAACAATCATTCAATTCACGCGTCACTTACATCACACCGACGGAACAATGAAAGCCAAATCAAAAACCATAAAAGCTGAATCTTTCATGATCTGCCAATGCGAAGAAAGGCAAAGAAACAGCAAGCAAACGTGGCAATGGCAGTAACTCAATTCACATGTGGTCGTAGCATGGTGTGTCAGATCAATATGCATCTGAAGTTCATTTCCGCGATTCACATAATAAATACTCCTAATTTCAAATCTGAGCAATAAAAACCCGGTCTCATCTTGTAATACGTTATCTTACGATATGGAACAAAAACAAACATGACTTTGTGCACACGGTTGTGTAGCATAGAGGATTAAACACCATGTGGATTCATTTCTATGTACTTATCATAGAGAAAGTACAACCAATATGACACAGAAACAATAACTGTTTGTAATTTTACCAAAAGAAAGGACACGCTTTGTTGAAGATTGAAAGACTAAATAAAACCAACAACCGAGACAGTAGTGATTTACTACTCACATTAAAATAGTCTAATTTACCCCTTGTATGAAGAATGTTCATCAATTAAACGCAAGGCAAGAACAGCAAGAACACAGGTTCCAAAACCAACAGGAACACCGAAAGAGAAAGTTCTAATCTTCGCCGCAAATATGAACAATCGAAAGGACAAAAGAAAACAAATCCTACTGTACAAAATTCGATAGCCCAGAGAAAAGTGACAGAGATTTGTGAAAACAACTATTTGTAAAACCAAAGGACTTCACCAACCTAAGACAATCGCATCACGGAAGGGCGGCGAATCACGAGCAAAAGTGAATTCAGAGAAACAATAGATCAGCACAAAAAAGAGGCAAGACTGTCCGAACCACGAAAGGAACAGGTGACAATATCATCCCAAACTCGTACACAACAGAATTAATTAGTCGTGTTTGACGATTCAGACATGCTAGAAGCACCGAGAATTCAAGAGGACAGGACAAAGGGGAACATAAGCGAGAGAAGCAACAGAGACTACTGAAGAACAGCTGGTACAAGAAACACACCGAAATTGGCATCACACGAGCAAGCAGCAAGCAAGCTAATTTTATCGAATCGATCGATAAAAAGATAAAATCGCAGTTACACTAAACGCGCTCGATTAATTCTCTACGAAACTCCGACGAAGTGGCGAATTCAAGAACGGCGATTGACCGAATTAACTCTCCCAAACCACACCACGAACAGATTTTGACCACCAATGGGTGGCGGTCAATTGCCAACCCCACAGGAACGGAAACCGCGGGAAGGCAGATCACCTGGCCGGACGCGAGGACGACGGGATCCTCATGATCTCCGACGAGATCGGGCACAGGAAGTGCTCCGGCACCGCCCTCTTCCCCGGCGGCAACGCCGTCGGCATTATCCTTCCGCCGGCCCAGCTCAGCGTCCCGCAGCACCGCGAGCGCCGACGCCGCCTCGTCGAAGGTGTCCCGTCCGCGCCGCCCGCCGTCACGGCGGCCACAAGCCGCCGCAGCCGGCGCCGCGACGCCGCCGTCTCCTCCGCCGTCGCCACCGGCGTCGGCTTCGCCATGCCGCGGTTAGTTGGGCTCGGGCTGTCCGTGCTCGCGGTCGGGCTTGCGCTGGGCTCCGGCGGGCATGGGCGTGGCGGTCGCCTCGGGGAGAGGAGGGGAGAAGTGATGGTGAGAGGCCGGAGGGTTAGGGACTTGAGGTGGTTTGTGGTGGTGGGTTAACCGGTTAAGAGCCGCTTTTTATATGGGAGTGGACGCTGCTCCAACGTTGGTATTTCTTAAGAATTTCACAGCAAATTCATACGCAAAAGTTGAAACTACGGTGTCTGGATCATTCTATTCTAATTTAGAATTTATTAAGTTAGGCTACATAGGTTCAAATATCATTGCACCAGATTTTGTAGGGACTTATTTCCTGTTCTCGTGTGATCGTGTGATCTATACAAATCTTCTCGGTTTGCACCCTTACGTAGGTATTAGATAATAGAAATACAATCAAAATAGATATAAATAGATATCATTCATTCAGTATCTTATTTTATTTTTTTTTTCTGAGTCGAGTCGATACATGGATAGATTAGATATTGATTTTTCATTCTATATTCACTTCATAAGTCTTCAATTAAACTAAAATTATCCACTTGTTTGTAATCCTATCCAGAAACCCCGATTTTGACCACTAACTTGTATGGACTATCCTAATAAAGCCTACATAAAACTTGAATATACTTCTTAAATGGAACAATTAATTTCATTTTATGTGTCTAGTTAAGACGTTTTATGGATATATGGTATGTTCATTTCGTAGTAGCAGATGATTCTTTCCCGTAGAGCTAGTGCATGTATCAACGAACTAAATGCCGGTAAGTCGCTTTAAAAAATCTGTTTCGATAAATCATTTTAAAAAACGATAGAGAAACTACTTTATTTATTTATTTGAAAAATCATTTGCAAAAAATTAGGACCATCGGTCAAGAGTGAGTATTCTTCCTACCAAAAAGAAGTTTGTGTGTACATAGTAGGAATGGCAATCGGGCGTGGTGGGTAGGGTAATGCTCGCCTATGTCCATACCCATACACGCGACCTCGATTTACATCTATGAGCATACCTGCGAAGAATGACGGGTGAAAAACCTCGTCCATACCCACCGGTCGTGGGCATACTCGTTTACCCATGAACTGAGAACTATCTGAGAGTTGAACTAATGACAGGTATATATAAGTAACAGTTGTTGCTAGGAAATATAATAGCTATAAAAAAAGTTTATAACAATCAATAGCAATTAGAGATATGCAAAAGTTTATAACAATCAATAGTAATTAGAGATATTGCTATACATTGCGCCACCGTCAAGCTTTATCGTGGGAAAGAAGTGTACGCAGTGGAGCTTACCTATATCCGTGTTCGTTTACCCGACGGATAAGTGTTCCCTTTATTTCTATATCCGTGGATAAAAAAATTCTATACTCGACTCTATTAAAATATTTAAAATATTTTCTAGGAATATATAGATAAATAGCCATAATTACCATCCCTAGTGCAGAGGCAGCAGAAAGGCTCCAAGCGGCAAGCCAGCGGGCGCCACGGCATGTAGCGGTTCAACGGATCGCAGGGGGACGCCATCTCGTTTTGCGTGGGGCCCACGGCGTCAGGGAGGCCACTTTACTCGGGGCCCACGTAGCGGCTCGTCCTGGAGCAAACGCGTGGCCCGACAGCTGGCAACCCTGTGTCAAACCTCACCACATCAGCTCATCTCGTTCGCGTCTGCAGCCGCGTCTTGAACTCATGGTTACGGTCTGGCGAACTCTCCAACAAAAAAAAAGGCAACGTTTTGGCGCTTTGATCCAACGGCGCAACTGTCCTGCGCGTGGATCCGACGACCTTCAACTGTGCCCGCTTGGTGTCCGTACGTTAGCCAAACCGTAACATATTACATGTCCACGTACGTAGCACACCTGCTCGCCCAATCAAGCTAATCATACAGGGCTCAATTTACGAGGTATATGATGACATGAATTGCTTCGGTTGTTTTTCTGTTACAAAATGCTATGCAACACTCGACAAAAAAAAATTTGTGACTAGTCGCATTTTGAATCTATTTGAATATCCGTGCGCCACACCCCACTGCTGTACAGTTGGATGCGACTTTTTACCATGGACGGACGACTTTTTATTATTTTTATTTTTTGAGCTTTTTCTTGATTCTTTTTCATACTCATTTAAATTGTCTCGATGGGTTAACGTGTTTTTCTATTTTTAATTTTTTAAATTTAATTATGTCAAATAAGTCACCATCGATGCAAAGACAATTTCGATTAGCTACAATATAATTTCAGATATAAACCACTTTTTTCATCCCAACTAAGCGGGGTGTGAGCCACCGGTCTCTCGTGACTCTCTTCAGCTTCGTGTCGTGCAGGAAGAGAGGCTATAGTTGAGGAATTTTGTCTATATTTTTTAAAATAACAGTGAGTAACGGAGATGCTCATGCAGATAGCGATATAATTTTAAGCTTAGAAAGTCATTTGAAAAATTCGTTTGAAAAAGTTGCCCTATTTATTTTGACTTTTGAAAAACCAAGAGCTAAAAAGGCAAAAGAATAAGGCCCATGTATGTTCGATCTTCTTTTAAAAAACAAATAACGGATTACATGCTCGATCTGATTGATGTTTTTGGTTTATAATAATTTGATTCTAGCTCACAATCAAATCCGTATTGTTTGGTTTGACGAACAGGATGAATGGTTTGAGTGCTAAATTGCTAATATACTCCAATTCGATTTACCGAGTGGGTTGGGTCATGTTATACCGTGAGTGACGGGCGGCCGGAGTCTGACCGGCACTTACCGCCGGAGTTTAAACAAGCCAACAACCTGAGGTAGGGAATCGCGGACTTCTTTACAGCGCGAACGTACGCAGGGCTGTAGGAGAAGGTGCGGCGCAATTCCTTTGCGATACTTGGGGTAGGGAAGCTGGTTGAAACTTCAGTGTCCGACCTCCAAAAGTAGCTACAGCGAAAGGCGCCGTCGTCGGAATTGCAAGGCAACATGGTGCACACTGCACAGGCTCACCGAGTCACAGTAGTCGGGCAACATTGGACGGCCCTGTGCCGCTTCACGCTCCGTGCCGTATCGATTCAGTCTAGTTATCTTATTGTATCATATCGTATCGATCCATATTATTTCTGGCTAGATCCAAGCACACCCTAAAGGTGCACAGGCTCACAGTCACAGTCGTTGGGCAACATTGGACGGCCCCGGCGCGCCAAACACTCCTCACTGGATCGACCATTGATCGGTCGAGATCATGCCTGCACCAAACGTCGTAAAAGTCAAAACCAACGTACCCCGTACGTACATCATACTCACAGGGCAGAGGTCCTTTTCTCCTAGAGCCTTTCTTTTTACAATTAACAAAAAAATTTGCATCCGTAGAGGTTAATTATATTAGATGTGCATACGTGTATAGCGTAGTTTGGAGCTCCAAATTAACCTAATTTGACTCACTCGAGCTCGATCGCGCCTAGCAAGTAGCAACGCTAGCTCTCTCGATCGAGATCGACGCGCGGCTGGTGCATAGCACCGATATGTGGGCCTGTTATTTTTCTTGGCCGACGGTTTTGATTTTCTACACGATCACAACTTTCAAGCAAGTATTTTCTCAAGACGGTGTCTACAACTTAAACGATGTAAACGTTAAAAACTCAATATCCGTACCATCTAAAATCGCAAGTGAGTATCTATCTCTCCGTGTCTGTCTGCAAATGCGACCAAAATTCAAAATTTCACCAAAATCATAAGCGCACCGTGCCAAGCAGACCTGTATGCATTCATCGAGAAGCATCTTAGGCCGGCCAGTCCCAAAATTAGGCGGGAAACATGGCTAGCATAGAGGGGCTACTCTAAATGGTTCCGGTTTCTGGATTCTGGTGTTCCATGGAGCACGTGAACTTCTTATTTCGGTTTTCTTCTTATACTTTTTATTTTTTTTTGGTTTTTTCCTCTTATTTTTCTTTGCATAGTCCGTAAAGATGTAACGATATTTTCTTTTTCTTTTAATTAAATGATTAAAAATAAATATTCCCTCGATAAGTACAATTAAAAATCGAAAAGTCCAGAGAGCACCCTCTCCCAAATTAGTGCATGCACCCAGCAACGGTATACCAAAACATGATCGAATTTAAAGTACTCCAACTTGCAAGTAGTAGTTTGTAGCCTTGCAAGAAAACGTACTGTTGTGGCTACAGATCAAACAGAGAGAGAGAGTATGGTAGTGGAGAGTTAGGTGAGCAATACCTTAGGGTCTCCCCATGGCATGGATGGCGTATATATATTCACATAGAGTATTTACAATTATGCCTTTACACTAAAGTATCTCTCCTAAGGGCATTTATGTCCTTGTACATATCTCATCTTTGGGCTTTATAACCTCCTAACAGGTCGACTGGGCTTAGGTGTGGGCCACCCCTACAACAGGAGCCTCTCATGGTGAAGGACTTCATGGGCCGACGCCATGCTGCCGAGCCCTTTGGTCCCCTCCGTCCCTGCGGCCTGTGAACATATGTATTGTTGGATGGGGTGTCATTTTCCGGTGTAGTCCGGACCACAGGCCCTTCGGCCACGGAGTCGAAGTCGAAACGGATATGGGCTCATCTGCGACACGCCTGGGCGCGCGGCGGGTTCATCTCGTGCATGACGCCAGGCCGGGGCGGGTCTCCGCCGGGGGCGGGTCCGAGGCGACTCCTCGCGGGGTGCCTTCGAGGTCACGCTATGGCGCGGAGTCGACTTGCGGTCCGACAGCGCGCGGCCCGGAGCCGACATCTTAATGGCGGTGAGAATCGCACTGACCCCTGAGGTGTCAGGATCAGGCGGCGACGGTCGCACGCTTGTCCCAACGGAAAGGTGCACGGCGGGCACGATTGACGCGTCGTGCGTTGCCGCCGATCGCACGACTCCTTCCCGAGGTGGTGGGTGGCGGGGCTATTAGCGCATCGTGCGCCATCGAGCGACTCTGTAGCCGCGCCTCCATTGCCGATGAGTTACGTTTCCCGATTGTGGGGAGCTGAACCGCTGGGCTACCACCGGTTGCCCTCCCGATTGTGGGGAGGTGAGATGGCTTTATATACCCTTGCCACCGGTTCTGCGAGCGCTCTTCCCATTTGCTTATTCGCCGCTTGTTGTTGCGTTTTCTTTTTTCGCTCGCTGTCTTGTACACGGTTCGCCTCCTGCCCACGCGTTTGGCCTTGCACTTTGGAGAAGAATGGCTTGCCGCAAAGATCCCTTCGCGGCTCGTGTAACGCCTCGTCCAGCCAGCGCGGTTTGTCACCGCCACCAGCGGAATACCCTTGTAAAATCGAGGTGGCCGACTAGAGATGGGTGAATAGGCGGTCTAAAAAAATCTCTACAAAGTATTGCTAATTAATTCAAGAGATTTTCTATTTGCCTAAACCAAATATAATACGGAAGCGTAAATCAAATGGTTTAGCTCAAATAGCGCCTACAACAAGTGAATTCGCCTATGTGCACTAATAATTCTAGCATAGATCAATGGTTTGCAATTCTAGGTATATAAGCAATCAATTTAATTCTATGAATACAAATTGCTTGAATATAAATAAGTACAAGGAAACAAACCACAATTGACACAACGATGTTTTACCGTGGTGTTCGGAGAGTTGCCGCTCTCCCCTAATCCACGTTGAGGTTAGCTCAAACGAATTGGACCGGCTCTACAAATTAAGCCGAAACACCTCAATCCACTAGTGGTAGCTCTTCCCACTCCGGGTAGGTGAGCTGCAACCTTCACACACGCTGGACCTTCTCACAAGCTTCTTTAAGAAGATCACCGGGCACGACGCCTCCAACGCCGTCTAGGAGTCAGCAAACTCCAAGAGTAACAAGCCAAGCCCTCGCTTGACTCTCACCACGTGCAACGGATGCACAAGCTCGCTGGACACAAAGTCCACCACTAGAGGCAACACATGCACTCTAGTCCTCTTCTCCCTCCTCACAAAGTGCAACACATGCATAATTGGTGGAGAACCCTTTTCTAGCTCAAGGAGTGCAACATATGCACCAACCAGTCAATCAACAACATCTCCAACCGGCCACAAGGGGTATAAATACCCCACACCAAAAAACTAGCTGTTGGAGCAAAGTCCTAAAAATTAGACGAGCGGAACTACTGTCGGCCAACACCCGTAGTACCGCTTCCCATATCGACGCTACAGAACGGCTATGTCGAGCTTCAACTAGCCGTTACCCAATCGGTGCGGTAGTACCACCGCTTATTTTGCGGTACTTCGCTAACCGGTAGTACCGCAAAGTCGGCGTGATACTTCCGCTCGAGCCGAAACCTAAACTTGCCACTCTCTGAAAAAAGGCTCCACGGATCGACGGAGCTTCCGGCGTCGTAGTACCTCACAACACATGCCGGTACTTTCGCTCCCTGGTAGTACCGCTCACAGAGCCAGTGATTCGATTTTCTGGCGAGACAGATTTCTCAACAGATTTTTGCAAAACATATTTGCAAACTACGATATCATGCACAGAAGGATCACACATGATTTTCAACAAGTTGCAAAACACATTTGTACACTTTGAAATCATGGCGCAAAGATTAGATATGAGCTTCAACCATTTACAAAACACATTTGCAAACATAAGCCTCATATCACAAGGAATGAAAACATGGGCTTCAATCACTTGCAAAACACATTCGCAATGAATAATCCCATGTTACAAGAATTCAACATATGAGCGCTCCAATTATTTGCAAAACACATTCGCAAATATAAGCCTAATGTCGATTTGAGCTAGCGAGGTGAGGATGAGCCATAAACACATGATGAGACTCAAACTACTAGACATGACCCCTCTTAATAGTACGGCAATCTATACTAGCAATCCGGTCTTCCAACCAAACACCAAGACCAGTAAACGACTAGGAACACATCCTTAGCCCTAGCTAGTCATACATTTGCCTTGGGTCATCATCTTGATATGCATCAACGCATGATGCATCTTTTCATCAACTCCATCAACACATGATGGACTTTGCTTGATCAACACATGGCCACCTTCATGCATCAACTTATGACGCATCTTCTTAATGACGGCTTTCAACACATGAAGCATTCATCTTCTTGATAGCTTTCAACTCATGAATCTATCTTCTTTTCGCATCATGACTTGATGAACTTCAACACATGAAGTCATCCCAAGTCATCCTCTTTTGTGGAACCTAACATATTCATCCAACTCATAGAAACCGTTAGTCCACAAAATAATTGTTATCAATTACCAAACCTCACCATTAACACATAATGGAGGGACAAGATTCAACAATATTCCCTTTTTGGTAATTCATGACAATCTCAACAAATCATGAGATATAAAAATTGATTTGCGAGTATACAACTTGTACACAACAATTTGTATACTCTAAGATAAGCACAAAGCTTACTTATCTGGTTGTCATTTGACTATTCAACCATTAACACATAATGGAGGAGTTAGTTGACAACCCGATTACACGCGAGTATATATGAACTACACAAGTTATATATATACTCAACACTATGTTTCAAAGTAAAGATCCCAAATATGCATATTGAAAAAAGCATGGATCATTTACTCATGAAACTCCAAAACATATAGAGAGCTCCCCCTAAATTTGTGCATACAAATGTATATATTGAATACATATACACATATTCATTTTGAACAAATAGTGGAGTTCAATCTATTTTTGGATCTAAGGAATGCGCTAATATATGAGAGAATGATTTCGAATGCATACCTCTTTTGATTTCACCTTTTCATCCACATAAGACTAAGCAAGAACAACACTCAAACAAGCATATTAGTCTCATATATGCATTTGTCAATATCACCAAAACAACATAATGGTATATGATATTATCATTAAAATCACATTATGAGGGGTTTAATACCAATTTAGATCATGAGGAGCTTGATGCCAATTAATTTATCATAATGTGGTCAAAAAAGTATGAGCAAAAATACATATGACCAAAATGATACCATTTAAATTAACTGAAGATATTTGAAACACATTCAGATAATCTTACTCTTAGAAACTTGTTGAAGGCCTTTAACATTGATTCCACTTGAAATAATACCATTTGAAATGATACCAATTGTATATGAATCACTTGTAGCACTTGGATCATTTTTAGATTTTGCATTCCACATGGCCTTCAAAAGCTACCTGAAAAACTAACTTGAAAATATCCAATAATTTTAAGAAAATTTGTCGGTATAGATTAAAGTCGAGGATTAAAAGTCATAATTATTGCTTCCTCAGATTTTGAGCCTACTAAAGATACAAAATCATAAATCATTTTGGGCAAATAAGTAAAATAATTTTTCAATAGTAATATTTTACCCCTTTTTGCTTTAGTAAGCCCAAAATACTATATACGTTTTTCACAAAGAAAAACTCTCCCTTACACAAAGGTCTCTTCTTGGCAGTCCTTTCTTCTCCTTTGACACACTAAGAATTCTCCTCTTTTTGTTTTTCTTCTCTTTTCTTATATCCTCCCTTTTGTTTAACTCTTATTCTTCTAATCACTTGTGAGAATATACCACTTGTAAACATGAGTGATGTCAAGTATGGTTAATTCCAATTGTAGAAAACTTGATACCACTTGTACTATTTGAGAGCATACATGGCACCAAAAGTACTTGATTCCATTTGTAAAACTTGATGCCTCTTGTATGATCAACTTGTTTCTCACAAGGTCAAGCTTTGGTACTTCATCTTTAATTATCTTCACTTGACTTGAAGAAGAGATACCACTTGTAGAAAAAGATGTTACTAGAAATAGCACTTGGAGGAGGAGTATGATATCAATAGAGGATATACCACTTGTCAAGGTGGATACCACTTGAAAGAAAATGATATCATAGGTGAGAGCTTGGTTAAAAGCAAAGATTATCTCGGCAAGAGGAAAAGGATAGCACTTAGAAAGATGTCACTTTGAAGGAAAAGAATACCACTTATTTTCAAAGGAAAGAGGTACCAAGTCAAAAGAGTAGATACCACTTGAAAAATAATACTTAGATCGTGAACCTGCCGAGGTGCGGGCCGAGCTCCTGGCGGGTGTGGTGGAGTCTTCGGAGATGAGGGTAGGTGCTTCGGTTCACGACCTAAGTCGTTATCGAGGGTGTCGCTAATACACGCACTTCTGCAGACCCTTGCTCTCAGCCGCGAGTGGAGGACGTTTGAAGGCCAGCTCCGAGCTGCCGAGGAGGCTCACTCCGCCAAGGACGAGCGCATCCACCTGCTAGAGGCGTAAAGCGCGAGGGCGGTCTCCGACACGCAGGTACTTGCTGTAGAGGCGCATCGCGCAGCGGCAGAGGCGCAATGTGCCGTGGCGGGGGCCCAGCGTGCGGCGGCTGAGGAGCGCGATGGCCTACTCCAGTAGATTGCGTCATTGGAGGAGAAGAAGGCGCGGCTCGCCGCGACGCTTGAAGAGAGGAACCGGACTCGGGGAGATGCATCGGTGGCGGTGTGGAGGGAGATCGAGTCTTTGGAGGCTGCCCTAACTGACCTTTCCGTCAACGTGCCGGAGCTAACATTCGGCCCCGAGGACCTGGCGCGAACGCTTCAACGAATCAGGGAGGGTTCATCCCTCGCTCTTCGTGGTGCCAAGGTCTTCGGCGACCACTACGGCCGCCGCATGCTTACGTCGCCGTCATGCTCCTGGCCGAGGGTGCCGGCACATCGGCGAAGTTGGCCGACCCACCGGAGCGCGGGACGGGCCGGGCGATGTCGCAAGCCATTCGTCGTCCGACCTTCTGATCGGTTGGGGCTACATCGAGGGCGCGGCCAAGGTAGTCTTTGCGGCGGACATCGTGTGGAGAGGAACTTGGCGGTGGCTCGGCGAAGTTCCTCGGCGCAATGAAGATGGTCTTCTTGTCCACAGGCACGGCGTGGATCCGCAGGTGTGATGGCGGGGTCCGGTGTGTAGGCGTGTGTTGCTAAGTACCGTTTTTTGTAAGATGGCGCCCTGTGGCCGACTCCCCTTTGCATAAATGAAGTGCTTATGCCCAAAATGTTTTGACAATGCGTGCTACTTTTGCTCAAGCGGATGCTTCGGAGGACGATTAGTACTTCGCACCACATGATTTGACGGCATCTCGGTGTTGGGCATGGGAGGAAGAGGCTCGGAACATTTGGGCGACTCGGACTTGGTGGGCGGTGCTTCGACGCGGGAGCATGTTAAGGTGGAGCCGGACGAGTAGCGACCCTAGGCATGCGAGGGCACTTGTAAACCTGGGCCCTTCGCAAACGTAGTAGTCGAACCCTTGTACTCATTCTCTTATGAATGTACCAAAGGATGGTTGGGGTACATGCCTTCGTGCCTTTGCGCTGGCGCCGTAAGCGCTCGGCGCCCGTCCCATGCCCTCCGAAGCAGTGGCAGTGGAGCTGGTGCCTAGGCGAAGTGGACGCACTCGCGCTCCGTTCCCTACCCTTCGAAGGGTGGTAGCGAGTTGGCGCCTGGCGGCGAGTAGCGCAGTGCTCAGTCCCTACCCTTCGAGGTGGTGGCGGCGGAGCGGGCGCCTGGGTGAAGTAGATGCGTGGCGCTCGCCCCTACTCTTGAAGGGGTGGCGCGGAGTGGCGCCTGGCGAAGAGGCGCGCAGTGCTCCATCCCCTACCCTTCGAGGTGGTGGCAACGGAGCTGGCGCCTAGGAGAAGTAGATGTGTGAGCGCTACGTTCCCTACCCTTCGAGGGGGTGGCAGCGGAGCTGGTGCCTAGGCGAAGTAGACACGCGAGCCCTCCGTACTGTTTATACTTCATAGAGTGCGCGCAGGGACAACATCCGAAGAGTGCGCGTAGGATGGCATCCATGCGTCCGTTTTTATACTCCGTAAAGTGCGCATAGTGACAACATCTACGCATGTGTGGGGACAACATCCGCGTCTTTTTTATACTATGGAGAGTACGCGTAGGGACAATATCCACGCGTGCGCGTTAACAACATCCACGTTTTATTTATACTCCGGAGAGTACGCGCAGGGACAGCATCCACGCGTGCGCGGGAACAACATCCGCGTCTTTTTTATACTCCGGAGAGTGCGCATAGGGACAACATTTACGCGTCTTTTTTATACTCTGGAAAGTAAGCGTTGGGACAACATCCATACGTGCGCGGGAACAACATCCGCGACATTTTTTATACTCCAAAGAGTACGTGTAGGGACAACATCCACGCGTGCGCGGGAACAACATCCTCATCTTTTTTTATACTTCGGAGAGTGCGCATAGGGACAACATCTACGCGTCTTTTTTATACTGCGGAGAGTACGCGTAGGGACAACATCCACGCGTGCACGGGAACAACATTCGCGTCTTTTTTTATACTCTGGAGAGTGCGCATAGGGACAACATCTACGCGTCTTTTTTATACTCCAGAGAGTACGCGTGTGGACAACATCCGCGCGTGCGCGGGAACAACATCTGCGTCTTTTTTTATATTCTGGAGAGTGCGCATAGAGACAACATCTACGTGTCTTTTTTATACTTCGGAGAGTATGCATTCATGCCCATATTGTCGCAGAACTCCTTGAATGGGGCAGAGTCGAATTGCAGACCGTTGTCTACGGTGAGCTCCCTAGGTACTCCGAAGCGGCATGGCAGCGGAGGTTATCTTAGCCAGAGCGACAGCCTCTGGCCACCTGGAGAAACACTCCAAGGCGACTACAGCAAACCGGAGGTCCCCCGGGGCCCGGGGAAGTGGCCCAACGATGTCGATGCCCCACCGTGCCAGCGGCCACACTGGAGGAATATGTTGCAAGCTCGTCGGGGGTCTGCGGATGACTCGCCCCATCCATTGGCAGCCTTGGCACTGGTGCATGAGGTCCTGCGCGTCTGCAATGGCGGTTGGCCAGTAGAAACTGTGCCTGAATGCCTTGCCGACTAGCGACCTCGGTGCGATGTGCGAGCCGCAGAGTCCTGCATGGATATCCGCGAGAAGCTGCTTGCCTTCTTCGCGTGAAAGGCATCGCAGCAGTGGGGCGCAGACTCCTTTTTATAGAGTACACCATCGAGCACTTGGAAGGATTGGGTGCGATGCTGCAGACGTCGGAGCTCTACGGGGTCGTCTGGCTCCGCGATGCCCTGCAAGAAACTGTGGATGGGCTCCCACCAGTCGCCCTGTTGGGTAATCTGATGGACGAGGGCCGCATCGCGGTTGTCCTGAGCGATGGCCGCCGTGGGCAGGACCTCATAAAATGCTCCCTCGGGGAGGGGAAGTTGTTGGCTAGCAGCCTTTGTGAGGGCGTCAGCTTGTTCATTATCTGCGCGAGGGATGGCCTTGACTGTGACGCCCAGGAAGTGTCGCTCCTTCACTCTTACAGTTGCTAAGTACTTAGCCAATTCAGGGTCCTTGGCTTGGTATGATTTGTCCACATGGCCCCCACCAGACGTGAGTCGGTGCAGATGAGGACCGCCGCATGCTAGGGCCTTGAGCTTCGCGAGGCCAAGAGTTAACGCCTCGTACTCGGCCGTATTGTTGGTGGCTGGAAATCCATGAAGCGCCGAGTATAGCAGGCGGTACACCTCCGGTGTAGTTACCACTACGCCACGCCGGCGCCGGAAGCATCGTATGCTCCGTCGGTGTGGAGCATCCACACCGGGTCCTCTGGCTGCTGGACGTGTTGGGCTGACGGAGTCCATTCCGCGAGGAAGTCCGCAAGGACTTGGGATTTAATCGCCGTTTGCGAGGCATGTGTCAAGGATAATGGCGCGAGCTCGGCCGCCCACTTGCCAATGCGCCCTGTGGACTCTTTGTTATGCAGCATCTCCGCTAGAGGGAACGAGGATGGCACCGTGATTGGATGGGCCAGGAAATAATTTCGAAGCTTCCTCGAGGCCATGACCAGCGCATATGCTAACTTTTCTAGCTCCGTATACCGCGTCTTGGCGCCCTGGAGGGCCTCGAAGACGAAGTATATGGGGCGTTGTATTGCACCCTCCTCAAGGAAAAGGACAACGCTAACCGCTGTTGTCGTAGCGGCGAGGTAAAGTAGGAGGGGAGCCTCTAGCGCCGGAACAACCAAAGTGGGGAGGCTTGCGAGGTGTCTCTTGAAGTCGTCAAAGGCCTTCACACAGTCGCCATCCCAGTGAAACCCGTCGCAGTGTGGAGGGTCTTGAAGAATGGTAGGCCCCGCTCTGCTGCCCTAGATAGGAAGCGGCTTAGAGCGGCCATGTGGCCAGCGAGCCTTTGGACTTCCTGTGTCGTCTTGGGTGGCTCTATAGCGAGGATCGCGTCGACTTTATCAGGGTTCGACTGGATGCCACGCCCGATACGAGGAATCCCAGGAGCTTGCCTGCTTGCACGCCGAAGACACACTTGTACGGATTGAGTTTGATGTCTGCTTTCCTAAGGTTGTCAAAGGTCTCTTGGAGATCCTGCCCGTGGGAGGAGAGCTGCTTAGTTTTGACGACTATGTTGTCGACGTAAGCCTCCACGTTCTTCCCGAGTTGAGAGGCCAGCGCAAGCGTGATGAGCCGGGTGAATGTTGCCCCCGCATTCTTCAAGCCGAAGGACATCCTGACTAAGCAATATGTCCCAATCGACGTGATGAAGCTAGTCTTATCTTCGTCATCCTTGGCCATGTAGATATGATGGTAGCCGGAGTAAGCATCCAAGAAGCTCATGAGCTCGCACCCCGCGGTGGCATCGACCAGTTGATCTATGCGTGGCAAGGGGTAATCGTCCTTCGAGCATGCCTTGTTAAGGGTGGTGAAGTCGATGCACATGCGCCAGGCGCCGCTGGCCTTTTTCACTAGCACCGGTTAGCAAGCCAATCCGGGTGTTGGACCTCGTGGATGATTCTGGCCTGGAGGAGCTTCGCTATCTCCACCTTAGCCGCTTGCTGCCGGTCGATGGACATGCGCCGAAGCCTCTGCTTGACCGGTTTGGCGTCGGGGCGGACCGCTAGGTTGTGCTCGATGAGGGCACGGTCCATGCCTTTAATGTCCTCTAGGGACCACGCGAATACATCTACGTTGGTCTAGAGAACCCGGAGCAAGTCTTGCTCGACCTCCGGGGGTAGGCCCTCGCCGATGGACACGAACTGACCTTCGGTTTGGAGAGGCACCCTCTTGACCCCACCCTCCGGCTGGGGTTTAGGCGTCTAACCCGGGGCAGATGGCGTGTCCACCTTTGACCTGTCGGTGAGGACATGCACCTTGCGGTGCGGGCTCCCAGCGCCAGACTCCACACGCCGGGCGAGGTCCTGGTCACCGAAGATGGTGATGACACCTCGCGGGCCCAGGAGCTTCATACATAAGAAGCCATGGTGTGGGACCGCCCTGAAGGAATTGAGGGTTGGGCGCCCCAATATGGCATTGTACGGGTGTGGGATGTGACGACGTCGAAGGTGATGTCTTCGCTCCTGGCATTGTCGTCCTGGCGAAAAGAGACTTGGGCGTACTCGCCCAAAGCCTTGTTCTTGACCTCAAAAACCCTAAAGCGGTATTTGCGATGGACCCAAGCGATTCCGAGGGATCCCCATCTGGTCGAAGGCCGCCGCAAATAGGACGTTCGCGGAGCTGCCCCCATGGACAAGGACATCCCTGACGTCGCAGCCCACGATGGCGGCTTGGATGACCAGGGGATCCTGGTGGGGAAACTCCACGCCGTGGGCGTCAGCGGGCATGAAAGTGATTCCGCAATGCGGCACCCCCGAAGGTGCTTGCGCTGAAGGGGCCTCTAGCGAGGAGCCTCCGAAGATGACGTTGATGATCCGTAGGGATGACGAAGATGAGCTCGTGGTGGGCTAGGCCACGACGGGGTGCACCGCTTCCAGGGCTCGGGCCCTAGTTGTGGCCTGTCGCAGTGCGACGATTGCGGTGCATGCCCGCGTGAAGTGGTCACCATGGCCATGCACCTCGCACCACGCACCGTAGTCCTGGTTTTCCTATTCTGCGCGGGGTCTTTCGTCGCGGCCCGGCCGTGTTCCCGTCCCCGGCCTCTGCGGCCCCACCCCTGAGAGGCGGTGACGGCGTCCTAGGAGGTGCCCTCTTTGTCGAAAACATAAGGGGCCTTTCGGGGTCTACGCTGGATACGCTTGGGCTTGGGCTTGCCACTCGACGTGCTCTGGTTGTGCTCAACGTCGTTGTGCTTAGGGGCGCCCCTCGCCGATTCTTGCTTGTGCTTGCCCTTCGAGGAGCCTTCCTTCGGCGAGTCTCCGTCCTCCATCAAGTCCTCCGCCTGATTGGAGTCGGGGTTGTCGCCTTGGCGCCGTCGTGCATCTTCCTCTACCATGGCATACTCTTCCATCTTGTCGAAGAGCTTCGCCACTGTCTTGACTAGCTTTCGAGCGTTGTACTCGGCCAGTAGCATCGGGCGAAGGCCCTGTATTGCTACATTGATGATGGTTGTCTCGTTGACATCCTTGACATGGCAGCGGACCTTCGCAAAGCGCTTGAAGTACTCTCAGAGCTTCTCCAAGGGTTTTTGCTTGATAGCGAAGAGCTAATCCGTGTCGACGCGCTCGACGTAGTTCCCTTGGAAATTATTATAAAGGCGGTCGCGGATCTGTTCCCATGCGTAGATGAAGTTCGGTTCTATGGTAAAAAAACCAAGAGAGCGCCACCCCCTATAGCGCGAGGGGGAGCCCCTTCGCTTTGGTGGAGTCGTCTCTGCCCACCGCCTCGATGGTGGTCTCGTACACGCGTACGAACTCCCGAGGGTCCGAGTCGCCTTTCTACGCTTCGATGGCGGTGGGGAACTTGAAGCCCTCCGGCCATGCCGATTGCTGTAGGCCCGCGGAGAGGGGGGACTCCGGATCCACACATCGCAGCGGGACACGACTGGACGTAGGGGCCTCGTGGCTGTCCGTCCGCTCCGGCGTGGGCTCCGACGCGGCCATTAGTGGGATCTGCTGGCTCTGAGCCTCTTGCATATACCGCATGGCTCCGTGGAGGTCCGCTAGCTCCCGTTGGAGCGTGCCGACGGCCGTCAGTAGAGCGCTCTCCACCGTCACCGCGGCTGGGGCCATCGGCACGCCCGGTTGCATCGTCGGGGCCGCAGCAACCACGGCCTGCACTCCTGAGCTGCCCAGCGCACCGGTGCGGTGGACTTCGGAGTCGGTGACGAGGCCAACATTAGCGGCGAAGCCGCTCGCTGCTCCCGCACCAGGTGTAGGGACGGTGTCATCGGCATCGGCGTTACCGCTCCCGACAACCCGGTCGGTGCCACCGGTGCTGACTGTTGCGCCAGCGGTGGGGTCGATCGCCGCGCCGTGAGCATCGTCGTTTGTAGCTGTGACGCCGGTGTTGGCGCCTACGCTCGCGATCGCCGACGCCGAAGCCCTGGTGTTGACACGCGTGTTCGTCGCGTCCCTCTTCTTCTCCACCGCCGATGAAGCTTTCTTCGGTGCCATCCTTCTTCAGATCTTGAGGCTTGCTCTTGTCTTCCCCACGGACGGCGCCAACTGTTGTGACTACAGACCAAACATAGAGAGAGAGTATGATAGTGGAGAGTTAGGTGAGCAATGTCCTAGGGTCTCCCCCATGGCTTGGATGGCGCGTATATATATTCACATTGGGAGTATTTTACAATTATGCCCTTACACTAAACTATCCCTCCTAAGGGCATTTATGTCCTTGTACATGTCACATCTTTGGGCTTTGTAACCTCCTAACAGGCTGGCTAGGCTTTGGTGGGGGCCACCCCTACAACACGTACATAAGTACGTGCATACATACACACATATCGATCACAGGAACAAGCTACAACTGTAGTGATCGATATGTGATATATCGACATCATGGCCTGTTGCACAAACATGTGGGGTCCCTACTGCTAGTGATATGCCCTAGAGATAATCATGAAGATGATTGTATCACTTTTATATTTATAAATATTTGAACAAAATATTATTTTGTCTCATGAATAAATATCTTTCGTATTGATCAACAAGTATGTGACTTATTCGTGAAACTTTTTATTCATATTTTGATATTATTCTAAATTATCCGTAATCTTATATCATTATGTGGGACGATTATGATTTATAGATCAGCACATGTATTGATTGATGATTATGTTTCACGGATCATGGATATGAGATATCAAATCAATAATGTGGATACGTGTTAGAGAACATGATGTTGGATTAATCCATCATGAGATACTGCGAGAATTGTTATATTCTTAAGTGTTATCAGTTGGTCTCATACATAGTGTATGTAGGATTCTTAGACCTGAGGTCATCATTATTTCCTACATATGTTATAGTTTGCTTAGGGTTTACCAAACAGTACACCGTAACTGGGTGGTAATAAAGGTAGCTTTCGGGTTTGCTATGAAACATGCTGAGGAATATGAACTATCAAAATGAAATTTGCCCATCCTATATAACAGGAGAGATATCTCTGGGCCCCTCGATGTGGTTGGATTAAGAAAGTGCATGGCCATGCTAAATGTGATTGAGCAACTGAGTAATCCACTACAAGTTCAAGTGAATGATCGAGCTATCATAGGATGGCACGTTTCTCGCCTTGAGTTCGATCTGGTATCATGAGGCAAAGGATCGGTACATAAGCACTATGTAGATTCGTCTGATATGATCTTGATGTGTGTTTAGGAGTCGTTATGTCCTGCTAGGGACCGCTACTGACTTATGGGCCGGAAAGGAGTTTTCGGCCCATGGCCATACACATAAACCTACAAGGTCACACACTTAATGGGTTGGAATGATAAGGGATCGGATGATAGTTTCCGAGTGGGATTCGATCTCTACTCATATCGGATATGGATCCGATTGAAGGCTATATAAGGAGAGGTGCAGGGGCTAAGGGATAAATCCCAAAAACACACCCGTCGAAACCCTAACCACCACCTCTCATATCCCCTGTCGTGCACGTTAGTGCTAGCACATCGACGCGCAGTGCTCCATCCCTAGACGTGTGAACTTCGGTAGAGGCGCTGTTGTGACTGCGACGCTGATCAGGACGATCACGAGGAGGAGACGTTTGGACAAAGGACGTTCGACTACTATCGCTACACCGACGCACTCTTTGTTGAATCGGCTGCTTCAACCCTACTTTCGCTGCACTGTGCGTCTAGTGGTAATGATCCATGATCTCTTACTCAAATGGCTTCCTGGTTTACGTGGTAGAAAATTTTTAATCTGCGCTAGTGTAGCCCACCCGTATCCCAACACCTACCCATTGGGCTGACTTGCAGCTGTAGGCCCTGCATGCAGCCTGCAGCAGGTATTAGGTGCTGCATCGCATGCGAGAAGGCAAATCTAGGCGCAGCCTTTGCAACATCGATCGATCACTCTGATTGACCGATCAATGCATAGCATAGCAGCTACGAGTGCAAACGGAGCAAATAATTTTTATCCGATTGATTGACCTATTAAAGACTTGTGGAGCGAATAGAAAAGGGTAAATAGGTATCCGGCACTATCCGTGCCTGACACCAACTCTGAGAAAAAATATGGAATAAGATATGAGATAAGTGATATCCATCTGTATATATCTATATATCAAGTGATGTGAAAAAGCCTGTTGTGACTTCACTTAGGAACAAGATATCATATAGGTAGATTATCGCATCTAAACAGCTACCATACACAACAAAGTGGGCCAACCGGGTGACAGTTGATGTTGTGCAGGAGGCACGGCCGTACGACATGGACACGTACATTTCGTACTTGATGTGGTATGTTCCATGCACCAGGACTAGGCTTACTAGGCCGGTGCCACACCGTCCGTCAGAGATCACACACGATGAGGCCGTGCGGCGGTCTAGATGCTCACTAGGCGACACGCCGGACGAGGCGGTGATCAATCTTCATACAATTTTTCGACGACGATGTTTCTAATCGGTTCTTGTTTTTCTTACAATCGACCACCTTGACCGTATCAACCATGAGGCTGCTGATGCTCTGCATCGTGGGAGGAACACTACCATCGACCGGCTCCTAGGTGCGATGTGTTTCATCTACGACGACATGAGGGCAGGACTAAGGTCTATCAGTTGCGATCGGCACAGCAACGTTGTCGTGCCACGATGCAGGCACCGAGGACAGACTCCACCCCCACCGCCCTCCGTGCCTCCCTCAGCAACACCCTCCGCACCTCCATCCTCACGTCCATCGCACTGCGGTAGTCGTCCCGCCTACGGTTGTTCCTCCTCCACGCCGTGGCGGTGGTATGGGAGTTCACGATGTTGATCTCTTTTTGTTTGTGCACTCCATTGTAAGGACCTCTCACCACCGTTTGTTCTTGTAGCATTTGGTACGGGACAACACTCTCTTACAGCCATATTCATTACGGAGGGAGATGCGCGAACGGACTTCCTCGTCAGGCCGACGGGAATCGAACCTAGACAGTGACCCCAACTCTCCTCCGCACCGTGACGACGTGTTCCCACTTCGCACATGGGGCTCCATCTGACCTATGCGAGGGCGATGCTCGGTTCACCCAGATGTACAGACCATACAACGTGCAACACCACAGCGATGATTACGCTGGGGGATCATTGCTCACATAGCCAAATACACCGGTACGTTGTAACATGCATAACAGAACATATTAGCACTGAATAGTTCATTAACACTAGATATGCTCCTGTCTATAAATGATGTGGACGATATTATAGACAACAGTTGTCTATACCACTGTACGCACTCTTATAGCGTCGTAATCATAGGGATGGGGCCATGGATCTCTTTTATTTATTTTCCTTTTTGACATGAGTAAAATTTACTAGGTGCTCCCTCTGTTGATTTTTACAAGGTCTATTTGGTTTGCATTCTTGTTAAAAACTGTAAGGCGCGCATACCTCTTTAATACTATTTTCTTTCTTTTGCCCTTATTATTTTCTTCTCATTCTCAAGCATTTAAGAATGACTAACCATAAAAACTAGTTTCTCTTGTCTTTCCAATGCCCTTATTAATGGAAGGGTACTTTAGTCATTCTCTTTTGTGACTTTCTCAATCTTAGAACTTCATTAGTCTATGTGTCCGGCCATAATACGCCATATAAAATCAAGGGAGAGAGGGAGAGAGAGAGTATATAAACTAACATATTTTTATTGCGTCGAAGTACAAACTGCAAGCCGTCGGTCAAATGGTCCATCGGGCATCAGGAAATATCCGCCTAAAATGAAGTAAAGTTGCAAATACGTGAAAATTGGGTACAGAAATTTCCAAGATTTATCAAAAAATACCATAGCTAGGGGATGTCATATATATGTCCCTACCAAATTTCAAGGTCAAATTTAATTACATTTTTGCGGTAAAAAGACAAATAGTGAACACTAATTTCACATATTCATTGAGTACTTGTTTTTTCATATCCCGCAAATGAGATTAAATTTGGAATTAAAATTATGCAAAGATATAAAAAAAACTCCTTCCGTATATCTGATAATTTTTTGAGAACTTTCTGAAACTTCTACATCTGATTTTCATGGAATTTGCAACTAAATTTTACTGTATTATCGCAGGATATGCCCCCTTGTGAGCGTCTTTGTCAGTCGTTGTTGTTGATTTTTTTGATCCGACGGGCTGCAAATCCCTGCGACCATCAGCCTTCATGCAGCTTGTTCTACATGGGAAAAGAAAATCCTGGCTAGCCTGTCCTTGTGTATCATTCATCCATGAATGGATCTGCACAAGTAGTGCTTGCTTTGTCGTCCGTTAATTGGAACTAGCTAGCTAGGGTTAATTCCTTGGTGCCTAACACAGTGGAAGGCACCTCATGTATAATCAGCAGGCGCACTGTTTTTATCTTGTCAAGATAAAAGAGGGTAGAGATGCTTCTTGTCGAATGCGTGCAGATGTGCAGATCATGTTCACCTTTTGCTGAGAGAGCTGTAGAGATTATGTTTACCCTGTGGCCTGTGCAGTTCTAAAAGAGATCGTGTTCGTATCTATCAGAGAGAGAAAGATGGAGAGAGACCATATCAAAACAACTCTTCAAAAGCAAAATTTTAGCGGTTTGTTTCCAGGAAGTGCTGCTGCTCTGCACTCCTAATGCTTGTTCAGGCCGTTTCTGTCATTTTGAAGGCCATGGGGTGTTACAAAAGTGTGACTCTTTGTTATAACATAAATATATAACAATACCTCTTATATCAATTGTAAAAATTAAAGTTCAATACAATAATCATTAGACAGTATGTCACAAAATACAAAATACTTATTGGAAACATTAGATTTAGTACATACAAAATATAAAGTACTCATTAGCGACAATCCAATGCACGTTAATATTATGAATAAGTCTTAGAAAACTATAACGTGCTACTAAGAACAAAATAATTTAGGAGACGACTACATTAGCCAAAGTACGCTAAGGGGGAGCCCTAAGCCATCATTTATCACCAGTCCAACAAGCAAGTGGGTTATAAATAGAATGATCACAGAAAATAATTTCTTCTAACATTTCTAGATACAGAGTCTTGATTTTGTATCAACATCAATCTGATCCAACATATCCTTCTCAATGTATGAAGTGGCTAGACCATTCAACCTTTCATGTGGCATTGATGACCTCAAATAGTTTTTCAACTTGTCTCTCTTAGATCTAATGGATATCTTTATATAATAAAGAACCGATGTTACAAGAAAGTCCAAGGTTTTGTTCTAGAGAGTATAGATGTTTCATTGGAGACTTGGAGTGGTATTTACAAATAATCAAGGAACAAAAATTCAGAAAAACGTACGTATCATGTATGCAACGGTTATATGAGTGGATTTCGAGTAGAACCATTGCAAAGTGAAAAAATTGAAAACAAATTGGTTGGGAATCAATGAAATCGGACTCTCCTCCATTAATGGCGACAATGGCGGCGTTTATTTTGGGGAAAAGAAGACCGGAAGAGGAGTGGAGAGGTCAAGGCGTAGGTGGTGTGCGTGGTCGATTGGATCTGGTGGATGACTCACTCGATGCGATTTCTTCGTGAATGTCCATGTTTGGATATTTATGGAGCGCTCAGCGCTGGATGCACAGCATGGACAAAATGGTCCATTACTTGACTTTTGCAACTGACCCAACTAATCATTAATCAATTATGTTTAGTATTTAGTACATAGGTTATATCATACATGTATACATACATACATGAGTTAGGGATCCTTAGTTTTCGTGAGCCCTAGCCGGTCGCCCTACTACCCAGGCCCAAGGCTGGCCCTGTGCTTGTTCATCTTTTATCTCTCATTGATGCTCGGAACAACTGTTGTTTAATTGTCGTGAAGAGCTGTCTACATCGATCCTTTGTCGATTACTACGGTAACTAAATCCGAGAGACGGTGGCGCATCCACGAGGATGAGGTGGAGTTGTCGTGTAGGAAGAAACAGGGAAAATGACAATTTTACCCTTTTTAGGAATTTACTGTTAGTACTACCGGTGGTAATAGAATTAAATCATAACTAATCAGATACATTGGATAAAAAAAGAGTAAATAGTTCATATTTATTCTAAGGTACTGTGAAAGAGCTCCTTCAAAAAGGGTTGATCAACCTGGCGGCAAGAATGGTAGATTTCATACTTAGGTTCCGTTTGGAACATAGAGTTTTCTTGCAATCATGTGAGATAGAGTTTTCTTGCAATCATGTGAGAACTAAATTATTTTCTGTAAAATTCCTATAAAATATGTACATTTCAAACGAGCCTCAATGTACACCCGTGTACATGAATGGCCGATGATGTGACGATGAAATGGGTGTCGACGTGAATGGGCGCTAGCTTGCTACGCGCTAAAGTGGCATTATGTGTATGCGGCGATGGCATGCAAGCATTTCACTTTCCTGGGCCTTAAAGTGGGCTCTAGAAAGCCGTTACGAAGTGCAGCAAGAAATAAGAACAGCAAGAAATAAGAACAGCCATAGGGCCAGCAGATCAACTTTGCAGACTCCCCGGGTCACTAATACATTTGATCACTATTTTTTATTATAATATATTTACAAAACCCAATAAAATTATAAATCATAAAAGTACTTTTAAGTGACAAAATCTATATATATGATTGTCATATATCTAATTTAAATATTTAAAAAGATATTGATAGTTAAAATTTCAAAAATTTGACTATACCTAGACCTAACCAAATAGGCTGATCGGCACAGGCTCATGTAGACATGACCCGATATGGCACGGCCTGGTTGGGCCTGACTAACTAAATGGGCCGTGTTGTGTCGCTCCACAAGCTGAGCCTCGAACCCAAGCATGCCTGAGGAGGTCACGGGGCATGTTGCCTAGGCATGGTAAGCCCAACGGGCCACGATTGGCATATCTAGCCCATCTCCCCTTCGTTCTCCACCTCTCCCTCGTGGCGGTGCGGCCTCATCACCCTCGACCTCGCCGCTGCCCAACCCTCCCCCGATAATGACTACCCTTTCCTCCCCGTCGGCTTTGCCTCCACCTTCTTGGCCTTCTCCCTCGAGCGCCACCCATCCTTGCCCACTCCGCCCCCTCCACTCTCTCGTCCCATCACCCCCGACCTCACAGTCGTCGCCACCCAACCCTCCCCTCCCCAACAACGACGATGACCCAGCCCTCCCTGTCTGCTTCATCTCCGCCTTGTCGGCGACAGAGAGGTCGTGGTAGAGGCAGCGCGAGGCGATGGAGAGCACGAGGAGGTCGCGAGGGTGGAGGTGGGTGGAGATTAGGCTCTCTCTCCCTACCGATGGCGAGATCCGCACGGAATGAGCCCTACACTCTCCAAATCCACTCCAACGGTGGTGTGGCTAAAGGCGGGGAGTAGGGATGGCAATTGTGCCCGTTACAGTGTGCAGTGGGTAAATACCCTAATGGAGTCGGGTATGTGATGGATTTTTACCCACGGGTAGGAAAATGGGGAAAACTCGCCCATCGGGTAAGCAGTGCGGTATGGGTTAGCTCTACCGTGCCGTCTCGCCTGCTTACAGTGGAATGAACTGACAGGTGGGCCATCAAAATCAGTAAACCCTAACTCCCTACGGTCTCTTGGGCCTTGGCTCCATACGGCCTCTCCGCCCTCTCGGGTCTCGGTCTCGGCAGTCGTCTCCTTCCACCAAAAGCGCCGCCATCCAAATCTCCGCCCTCGCCGCTCAACTCACACGGTCACACCAGTCCCACCCCACCGCCTATTTCGCCCTCGTCTCCTCCTTGGCCCTTCCTCGCCCGCCCGCGCCCCGCCGATCCAGCCACGCCCGCCCCCCCCACCCCGGATCCGGCCCATCCGCGGTCTAGGTCCATCCGCCGCCCGCCAGATCCAACCCCATCCACCGGTCGAGGTCCATCCGCCCGCACCTAGATCCAGATCCGCCGGCTTCACTCCCGCCTCCCATCGTCTTTGCTTCTCCTCGACGGATCCACGCCGATGGCGGCCGGGTGGCGGCGCCTCCGGCTCCGGCCTCCCTCGAGGATCCACACCGCCGATGCAGCTAGGGTGGCGGCGCGTCCGACTCGAACCTCCCTCGGCGGATCCACGCCGCGGTGGCCACCGGGTGGCGGCGCCTCGGCTCCGGCCTCCTCGGCGGATCCACGCCCATGCGGCGGCGGCGGCAGCCACACCTCAGCGGCGATTCAGATTCACTTGGTTTGTTCCCAATCAACCAATCCCATTCTCTAATCCTTTTGCTCCATTTCAAGATGGTATTATCTTGTGTGATGAAAGTAACCAAATGAATGAATGGTGAATCATGGGATTGGTGAAATAAGGTTGTGACTTTGTGACATGAGAGTATAGATAGGCGATCACTAATGTTGTCTTGCCAATTCATTGTTGTATGAAGTGAATTGAAAAGTTTATGAAGATTGCATCTAGAAATTAGGTATTGAGGTCTGTGGAATCAAGGGTGAATATGTGATGTACTCGGTTCGCGGGTAGCAGGTATGCCGCGGCGACAGTACCCATGAGGCGGCAGGTATGGGCGGGGTTTTTACCCGTGGTGAGTGCGGGTATGCCGTGGGCAAAAATTGGTCGCGGTGCGGGTGTGGGCGAGCACTACCTGTACCTTGCCCTGATGCCATCCCTAGCGGGAGCATGGGGAGGCGAGGTGGAGAAGGAGCGGCCTAGTGGCATTTCTTCTTCTTGCTTCTATTTTTTTTTTGGAGAGAAGGCATTTCTTGACTATGGTCCCAAACCAAAAATGTGATTTAGTGGGCTACAAGCTGGGCCTAAATGGGGAAGATGGCCAGCCTCGGCAATAATGACATTTAATGGGCCAACTCGTGGGCCGAGCCAAGAGCATAACACCACCCCACGCCAACTAGGCCCCGTTGGATCACACGACGGCCCGTCATGCCCCATCCACCGCAGCCGTCGGATCTAGCTCAGGGCCACTAAATCCTAGCCCGTTGCGGTGCATATGGCGAGCGCGAGGCGATGGAGAGCGTGAGGGGGTCGCGAGGGTGGAGGTGGGTTGATATTAGGCTCTCTCCCCACCGATGGCGAGATCCGCGTGGAATGAGCCCTACACTCTCCAAATTCACTCCGACGGTGGTGTGGGCGGAGGGTAGGGAGCATGGGGAGCTAAGGCTCGAGAAGGAGGGTGGAAGGTGAGGAGGTGGGTAGAGGAGAAGAAGAAAGAGGGCCTAACGAGGTGTGTCATGCCGTGTTATGCCTGGCCGGGCATGATACTATTTGTGTCATGCTGGGTCGGCCCACCATGCCGAAGTACGGGCCCAAACATGGCATAGGCTGATGGGGTCAGACCAACATAACCCGTTTAGTCGTAGGACGTGTTGTGCCTAGACCAAACTAACAGTATCATGCTTTCAGGCCATTAGCCCAGTCTATTTGAATAGCTCTAACTGCATCTATGTCCAAACCATGTATTTATGACGGGAGCTAGTTTTTTTTTTCTTTCGACAAACATGAAACCACTTGTATGGATGTATTATGTGTAGAGCTAGGCTACGGAGTACGGACTGTATGAATGAATATGAACCTAGAAGCATGGGACGGTCAAACACAGATCTGAACAAGCCAGGAACCATGCCGTCAAATTGACCGAAATGCTGCAGTATCTGATAAAAAGCTTTATCAAGCAATGGGATAAGTGGAAAACTTAAGTTTTCCATAAGAAGAATAAAAAAGAAAAAGGAAGAACGTAAAACTTGGCGCTATGAAAACGGGATAGGATGGATTACATGAGACCACAACATGGCCTCAGTTTTTATAGAATGTTTTTTAAGAGTACAAGGCTATATACTTAACACATATCACACTTACATCATCTACGTATATGTACACGTATGAACGTTACCTACATATACTAGAAATTTATCAAAGGCCCCATGGATCACGTGCACACACTTTTTCTATTTAAAACGTACGTATATATATTTTTAAAATTAGTGGACATCAGCGCTAAGTCTAGAACTTAGAACCGGATGTGCTAAATGCACAACCACGTGCCTAGTCATCTGGCCAACAGCGCAGTTTCATCTTTTTTCAAAGAATGTTTGCGGTTAGCTACTCTGTTCTCTCGCCAAATATATCATGTATCACACCGGGTAGACTAACCATCGATTGTCTTTACATCAGACCAGTCACAAACTCACTAGGCATGAGGAAACCTTTTTTTGAAGTATTTCTTCCTGTCAGAAAAGAGTGCAATTCGTAAAATTATGATATTGAAGGTACTTTTCATGATAAATATATGCATATTATTTTCATATGTCCGATCTAAACATTGATAGACGTTGCTGTATATACCCAGTGTGTGTATATGTTAAGTTTACGTGATAGTGTGTGCATGTACGTCTTCTTTGTAATTACGAAAAAAAAGAGAAAAAAAATATCCCTCTTGCCTAGAGGAGTAAAGAGCGGCCTAGTGTGGCATCTCTTCTTCTTGCTGCTGTTTTCTTTGAGAGGAGGCATTTCTTGACTGAGGTCCCAAAAATATGATTTCGTGGGCTACAAGCTCGGCCTGGGCCTAAATGGGGAAGATGGCCAGCCTCGGCAATAATGACATTTAATGGGCCAACTTGTGGGCCGAGGCAAGAGCGTAACACCACCCCACGCCAACTAGGCCCCGTTAGATCACACGACGGCCCGTCACGCCCCATCCACCGCAGCCGTCGGATCCGGCTCATCGCCACTAAACCCTAGCCCGTTGCGGCACCTATATAAGCCAACCCCTAAGCGAGAGGGGCAGCGAGCGAGGCACAGCAAGCGGCGGCGCAGCCACACAGCAGCAGCAGGAGGAGCAGAGGAAGGAAGCCGCAGCCGCAGCCGCCGCCATGGGTAAGCCCCCTCGGACCTTGACTGCCGCTGCCTCCGCCAACGCTTCTTCTTCTCTTCTCTGTCCGTTGCTAATGCCGTGTGCTGGTTCGATGCGTTCCGCAGGTATCTCGCGTGACTCGATGCACAAGCGCCGTGCCACCGGTGGCAAGCAAAAGGCGTGGCGCAAGAAGCGAAAGTGAGTGGCCAACCTCCAGATTGCTCCCTCCCTAGATTCGCGTGATGGATGCTTGGTTTCTTTGTAGATTACTTAAGCGTCTTGGATCTTGCTTGTGTTTGTATAGATTTGAACGATACGTGGTTGATATGTCATTAGTCTGGGATTGGACCGCATCGCGTAGTTGTTTTCACTGTAGTTTGTGAGCTTATTGGATTGAGCGGAGACAAATGATTATTTTGTAATTTTGCTGGTTAAAGGGTATCGCGTGAATTGTGAAATGAATATAAACTTTTTTTCGTTGGTTATGTTTAAAATGACTACTTAGATTTATGCTAGAATTCTACCGAAGTGATGTATTTAGGGTAGTCACCTGGTTTGCATTATGTTTAGATGTTAAGACTTGAAGAGTTTATAGCCTTTTCTCGCCAGGATTTGTATTATGCACCCTGTCTCGAGTGTAGTTCTTGACCTTTTGGTGCGTATGTTTTATTGTGCGCAGCGGTTGCTTAAGAAATTTAAATCTGGAAGCCTTTTTTAACAACTGTTATGAGGTAATCTGTTGTAACCACTATTTTATTTTCTTTGGCAAACACGGTGAAATATGGTTTTCCTATTTTAGTGACACTTGCATTTATGTTCGGTACTAGTGCATCTATCATATAACGACTTCGTTTGATGATTTTGTTAGTGCTGTTTGCTGGAATTTGGTTCTCCATAATTGTTTGAACTTGATTCCAACTGTTTGATGTAAAGGATGCGTGCTATAAATCCTTTTGTTCTGTGGATATTAACTTCTAACTTTTGTTAGTTTTTACATCTTCTCATTTGTCGTGAAGGTATGAGCTCGGTCGCCAGCCGGCGAACACCAAGCTCTCAAGCAACAAGACTGTGAGGAGGGTGCGTGTCCGTGGAGGCAATGTGAAGTGGAGGGCGCTCCGTTTGGATACTGGCAACTATGCATGGGGAAGCGAGGCTGTGACCCGCAAGACCCGTATCCTTGATGTGGTCTATAACGCATCCAACAATGAGCTTGTGAGGACTCAGACCCTTGTGAAGAGTGCCATTGTGCAAGTTGATGCTGCCCCCTTCAAGCAGTGGTACCTCACTCACTACGGAGTGGATATTGGTAGGAAGAAGAAGGCTCCTGCTGCCAAGAAGGATGCTGCTGAGGTAGTTTTCTTTCTGACATATATTATGGTGAATATTATCGTTAAAATAGGTTTTCTACACTTTGGATATATGTTGGTTGCTTCATTATCATTAAAATAGGTTTTCTACACTTGGATCTATGTTAGTTGCTTCATCGTTTTTGCTGAACAGTATGCTTTTTGTTGTTTATCATGTGCTCTAATTTTGGAGTTTGTAAATTCAAATTAAAGAACTGTGATGTCCCTGAGAGTATCCACTATTGCGTTTCCCTTATGAATATTTATAAAGTTTGTAATTGAGATAACTATTTCTTTGGCTGCATTATAGTATATTTTTTATTTTGTATGCCTGGGCTGCTGGTTTGCTGAGGCACATGTGTATAACTAAGGATGTATCTGTTCTCTGTAATAGCCTTTTGTCCCTTCTTTACTTGAGTATTCTGTGAGCAACTTACTCAGTTACTTGCATTTGGTAAAATCAGTTGGTCATTAACTCATTATCTGATTTTTGTTTTTGGTGTCCATGCAAAAGTATTCCTTGAAGTACATTTTCCACAATTTTAAATGGTTGGGCTTCAATGCTTCATTTTGCATTTAAGTTTTGCTAAAAGTACAAAATTTCTTGTTTTGCCTTTTTCCATGTTGAAATGTCTTGTTGTATATGCATGTTACTATGTGATACCTTGCATGGGGATACTTGTTGATAGTAGCAGAACCTTTTTTACTTTTACAGTTTGCTGAATTGTGAAACAAATGTTCTGATTTATAGAACAAAAGGGTTCTGTTTTTAACTTCTTCCCGTTTCTCACTTCGTCTGTCTTGAAGTAGGTTCTAAGTAGGTTCTCTATATGCGATGACATAACATCTGACCTTTACTGTTAAATTTACAGGGACAAGAGGGTGAAGCTGCTGCAGAGGAAACCAAGAAAAGCAACCATGTCCTGAGGAAGCTTGAGAAGCGCCAACAGGGACGCACACTTGACCCACATATCGAAGAACAATTTGGCAGTGGGAGGTTGTTGGCCTGCATCTCTTCCCGCCCTGGGCAGTGTGGACGAGCAGATGGGTAAGAATAGTGGGCATATCATATTCTATTTCTTAACAGTTGAACACTTCTCAATCTGAATGAACATCATAGTAAAGATAAAATATTGGCCTACAGTGTTTTTAGTTACATATCAACTTGGAGAACTTTTAGATAACATTTGAATTTTTGTTGTCAATATTCACCAAAATTTTCTTCTTGGAGTTAATGGCCGGCTCCTGCTGTATTTGTTTGCTTGTTGGACTTGTTTGAACATGATTTTTTATGTTGTATTAAGCTTTTTACCTATCCTGAATCCAACCTTGGCTATATTACACTGCTATGGTGTGTAACTTATGATTCCTTGTTACAGCTATATCCTTGAGGGGAAGGAGCTGGAGTTCTACATGAAGAAGCTCCAGAGGAAGAAGGGCAAGGGTGCCGCAGCTTAGAGCAAGTCTTTCTTAGTTGCCGGTTCTACACTGAAAGATGTACCCTTTTTTGTTCCCTTCATATTGGTAGCTGTCTTGAGAGCTTCTATGTTATGTTTGCAGACATATGGCCGGTTGTTTTTTACTCGAAATGAGCTTGATGACCTGAGAATGGTTTATGTATTGTGGATATTGTCAGGTTCTAGATGTACTTTTGCTGACTCGCTCATAATTTTGGCATTATCAGCGTTACAAGACCATTTATCCTTCAGCCTAGATTTTTACGGTATACCTCTGTTAATGGTTCTACCCTTTTGCTGTGATGTTCATACCATGCTGAACACCAAAGAACTGCTCTTGCCGAATGAGGCTGATGCCAGTGCGGAGGCATATTTTGCTGTGATTCTGCTTGGCAGAGTCGGGCCATTATTTGTAGCGCTATCGACTGGAGATCGCTGCATTATGATTTCGGCCCTGATCCAAATGTCTTTGCTTTTGATTTATTGTTTATAGTTTTTCATCTTTTTCTAACTTTTTAGTTTTTTTTTGTTTTTGTTTTTCTTTTTCTTTATTTATTTGTATTATTTATATTGATATAATTTTTTATTTTTTTATTTTTAATTACGTGATATAACTTATCTTATTTTTTATATTTAATTACGGAAAATAAGCCAACAGTTATATTATAAAAATAAATCAAAAGTTTTAGCTTATAAGCTAGCTTAGAGCAGGCCATCGTTCATATGTTGGTTATTTTGAGTAGTGATTTTATATTTTTCACTCTTATAGATATACATAAATCTTAAAGCATCAATTGTTCCTATAGATATACGTAAATATTAAAGCATCAATTGTAAATAGTCTTAATTCATCCTTAAAGATGTTTTAATATTTTCTTTGTTGGCTAGGTTCTGTTCTGTCCTTTTCTGGGCCTACGTTGGTGCGATTGTGCGAGTGAACCAGATTCTGAAGATAGCTCTCAATGGATTGTTGAATTTTCATTACCATTGGAGCTTTTTTTCATTACAACGAAGATGTACATGCACGTACACATATATGATTATACTTTCTTACCATCCATCTAAATAGACGGAGGTCGAGGATAAGTTCATAACCTCATAAAATTTATATATATAATAGATGTATATTAGGATTTAAACCTTGATAGTTAAAGTCCATCCCACTAAGACCGTGAGGTTCTGTTTGAACAGTTTCGACTTGACCTTTTTGGTTTTCAGTCTATTTAAGCCAAAAGTTACTTGGAATGTATCGATTTTTAATTTTGGTTCATTTTATTTTTTTTGGTATTTTGATATCAGTTTTTTATTTTTTAAAAAAAATCTAACAACCGTTACAATACAGTTTTAACCATAAATTAAAAGTCATATTCATAAGCTTAAGCTATAAGCTGACCGAGGCAGGACTATAGCCACCATTGGAGCTTAAAGCGTTGCCAACAAAATGCACGTGTGCTCATCTTTCCCTTTATCACATCTTCCGTTTTAACTTCGGACCCAACTAGAACACAATGGGAAAATTAATGAAATCCACTGCAAAGAATTGTGGCCATGTTTTAGGAGGAAATGGCCGACGGAGCTCGGAGGGCTCTGTAACACCCCCGTTTTTGGGGACGGAAGCGTCGTTACCTTCCGTGACAGTCTAGGAGTTCAGTTACAGACAGAAAAAGTATTATGTCTACTCACGAATATTTAAAAGGAGTTAATTTAATTAAAATAAGACTTAACAGTCGATTTTAACAATCTTAAGGGCGTTCAAGCCTAAAACTTAACTTACAGTAAAAAAAGCCAAAGAAAGCTCCATAGGAACACTTGAGTGCGGCCGCAACCCTAGCACAATAACTTATAACATCCTGTTCTTCTCTTGATCTCTGTGAAAGGGGGGAGTAGAGCAAGACTGATTACAACCAACCGCACTCAACAAGTCACATGTGAAAGGTTATTTTAACTATATGCAAGAGATTGCCATGGAATGGGGTAAACAGTTCATTATTTTCTGTGGATGCAATTTTGTTTGTAAACACTTTGTTTTTAAACATCAAATCATAAACTTCTTAAGGTATTTTGGGGTTTTCCAAACATGACTAACACACTTCCACATTTCCAAAATCATTCCGAATCTACTTATGCTTTGTTATTGGATTCACCCATTAAACACAGCTTCACTTACCAGAAGCACAGCGTATTCGAATGCCATTCATAAATGACTCTGCAGAGTTGCTCAACTTTACCCACAAGATTTCTTAACTCTCACGTCCAGGTTCAACAAAACAAGGCTTTTCACTGCTCAATTCTTTATATAGCCTCCACCTAGTAGGCCTCCCTAATAAGTCTCACTTATCTCAGCCTACTATTGTGTGGATCATTGATAATCAAATCAATTGCTCAGAAAAATAACCACTTTCCATACGACCCTGCTCAACCCCTTTCGTATGGACTCGCACTTAGCCTCCACCTCCCTCATGTAGAGGTTTAATCGAATTTGAGCAGTTACTACACCAGGTTTGACGTATCAATGCTTGTGGTTGGGCGATTACTATGTTTTTCACTCAGCATAAGGGTCTAATCCTTATTTTTTTTCACTGAAACAACTCCTATTCACAAACTTATATTCCAGTGCCCGTGGCACTGCCAAACTTTCACCCTAGGATAATATCATGGGATTAAGCCGTCTTGTGGGACCCCGTGATATTTCCTTATCCTAGATTCACTTGTGAAATTCTATCGGCAAAATGCCAAGACTCTTAGTAGTAGAATGTTTGTTGAGATCATGGACTACCATGACTACATCAATAACATTTTTAATATTACTAAGTTTTGTCAAGGTAAATATGGCCATCAAATTAAACAGGGCTTTTCAGGTGGTAGGACATTAACTAATACCATGTCATTCTAAACAATCTTTGTACGTGAATTAACAGTACGTAAATAACATAATAAAATCTTGATAAATAAATATTTAAAGGAATGTAGGTTCAATATGATCAAAGACATGTGACTTGCCTTGTGGCTTTATGACTTCGACAATTTGAACTCTTGATTTCTTGGACTTGGGCTTGACCTTCTCCTTGCTCAGTGAGATTCGGCATCGGAGGCTAACGTGAAAAATAATTCAGTTCCACGCTCGAAGGATTGAGCCAGAATAAAGAAAGAAAATCCGAAAAATCCAAATAAATAGGGTTTTGGGCTTTTAGGAGGGTCCAAAAGGTGAAACAGGACTGAGAAATGGGTTGGTGGGCTCGAAACGGTGAAAATGGGTATAAATATGTGCTTTTGAGCTTTGAAATGGCTAACGGTCTAGGTACTATTCATTGCGGTATTTACTATTCATTATGGTCGTATGCTGTTCACGATGGGTCGGGTTTGAGGCTATCGGTCGGATAATATTTCTTGCGGTTTGGTTTAAAGGCTAACGGTCGAGTGAGCAGTGACTACCGTCATTGTTCTTCTTCCCTTTCCGTTGCCAAGACTGAAACATGGGAAGGAAGCGACGATGACCGGCGGCGCTACGGCAAACGGCGATGAAATCGGAGACCATGGATGGACTCCTGGGGGTGTCACGGTCCTATTTTTGGGGTCGGCATGGCCAGGGGAAGCGGTGTTCGTCGACGGCGAGCTCAAAAGCTCGAGACAGCTTTTGATAGCTTGGGATCTACAGGGACGGTTATCTCTAAAATTGGCGGGTGTTTAGCCATCTAGAGATGATCAGGGAGGTCCTAGTGGCGGCGACTTGCGCTGGGAAAGCTCGCAGCGAGCCGGCCATGGCGAGGTACCAAGGTTGGGCGGCGGGCTTCGCCAGTGGAGAAAAGGGGGCTTGGGGAGCTATGGCGTTGCTTCGGTTGTGTTTCTGGGTTCATGAGGAAGCTACGGGAGCGAGTAATTAGAAAGCTATTGGGTAAATTGAGGAAATCGGTTTAGGGCTCACCTTGGGTAATTTCGGTTATTCTTTGGCAATGAGGCGATAAGAGGCTAATTGGGCGTATAGGGAGCTTCACAGGAGAGTGTGGGGGAGGTTGGAGGGTCCTTGGCCTTTATAGCCGCTTGAGGGCGGTTCGGCATCATGAGGGGAAAAAGATCAACGACAACAGTAGCTACTTCAGAGGTCGAGAAGGCTCGAGGGTCGGCTGGGGTTCATGTCTGGCGTCTTGGGTAGAGTGTTGTGGCGGTCAAAAGGTGCTGGCATGGCTCAAGTCGGCTGATAGAGGAAGCCACGGGAGAGCAGAGGTGGTGATGATTTGTGGCCGTCGGCACTCTGCAGGTCAAGGTGAGCTGGCAAGGGTTGTCAGAGGATGAGGTACGGCTGTTGTCAGGTGGTGCAAAGGTGGCAGCGACAGGCGAGAGTGAGAAGGCGTGAGAGAAACCAGACGGTGGCAAGAACAATCGGGACGGTGGGATATTTTGGTCGGTGAACGATGTATGTGGCCCGAGTTAGTGAGGAGATTTGGCAGGGAGTTTAGGGCACAAATGACTGGGATTTGGGCTGAATTAAGCAAGGGATTAAGAGGAAACAAATCAAAAGAGAATTTTCATTTTTTTAAATTTCGGTTTGTTTCAACCTACCCCCCTTAAAACGAATCTCGACCTCGAGATTCACCCAGGTTAATGAATGGGACAAAAGCAAAATTTGTTGCAGTTCTGGTTCCTTTCCTTAAATCTTGGTTGTCATTCAGTCTGATCTTTGTGCGGTACCTTGTTGACTAATACTGGTACTTTGTCCTTTCTACATATCCGAGTTTCAATGGCTCCATGAAGATCTTCTCAAAGTATAGTTGTGACTTATGCCCCTTAGTCCAAGATGACGCAATACCACAATCATGGTCAGGCAGAGTTCTGTTACTCCTTTATCTTTTTTGAATGTTCGTTTACCTGTTGTGTTTCTTTAACCAATTAGCCTACAATCACTTATGGCCTTATATCCTTCTCATGTCTTCGAGAGTTTGTAAAACAAACTCATACCAATATCCTTTGATTTCCCAGTTTCATTCTAGGACTAGTTATGACTATAGCAATCCTGGTATATTTTGATATTCATCCTTTACTTTCTAGTACACGTCTTGGTATACTATGTACTTTGAGGCTCCTTTCCTCGTATCATCTTACTAGATTTCTTTCTTCTGATCTTGGTTCATCTTTATTCCATCAGGGTGTATAGGAAACTGTGAAAAGTAAGTTTCTTTTATAGTTAATTCTTTTCAACCTCCTTGGTATTCAGAAGTGACTATGAGATCTCAAGGCTTCTTGCTTATTCTTTGGCGAATTATGCTGAACCTTCTTGTCGTAATTAAGATAATACTTAATAACCATACCATGATATATCTTTGTCTTTAATGCATTTGTCACTGTCTCTTTCTGGGCAACATTGACTATTGGTATCATAGTCCTTGGCTGCTTGTAACCTCCTTTTTTTGTCGCAGATTTAATTCCAGTTGACTAATTCATGAGCGCTTTATTTTCTTTCAGGTGCTGACATCTTGACGTAGAAGTTACAATCCTTCCATCCCTTGTGTAGTCATCTAAATATTCACTTTTGTCGTATTTCCTTTGTACAAGGTTGAAAATCAGATCCACAGTGATTTGTGACACAAACTTATTTATTTCTTTATGCCATTACAGATAGCTCACGGGTACCTTTGATAACTTATAAAACTACTTGCTTCTACAAAAGTACTTGCTTGTACAAAAGTATGAGGTAGCATCTATTTCTCGCCAGCGGTGTTGCTTGCTTTATGACTGTCTCTTCATCTTCTTCTAGTCGTTCCATTAGGGTGAATTTGCCTCCTTTTCCATTCGAGCTTTCTTCGGGTGGCGTTTTTCTTTCTCCATTGATGATTGATATGAGGTTGATGCATGTATTACGCTCGCATCCGGGCCTCTTCTTTAGGTAAGAATTTCGGTGGGCATTGGTAACGAATATGTCCCTCTTGGTTGCGTGAAAACAAATTGTATGTGCCAAGATCAAAGGATCTTTTAAACGATAACCCTCACATATCACGATATTTCTTCTTCTATCTGGAGGGCTTGATCAACTAGAGTCCGGAAATCTGGAAATTCCATGGTCATAATATAGCGCTTTATCTTTGGTTGCAAACCTTGTATAAAGTATGCTATCCTTTTTGCTTCGTTGATATCTTCTTGAGCATATTGTGACAGATGATGGAATTGCTGCAGATACTCTATAATAAACTTGTCTTCTTGTCGGAGATTAAGAAAGTCCTGATATTTTTCTGTGACGACTTTAGGAGGAATATAAGTCCTGCGAAATCTAGTGACAAACTCTTTCCATGTAATATCATTCTTGTTCGGATATACCCATTGGATAGTGTTCCACCAGTTGATGGCCGATTCTGATAGTTGGTAGGCGGGGAAAAGAACCTTTTCTCTATCTGTACATCGGATGGCTTACAGTTTCCTCTCGATACTTTGTAACCAGTTATCAGCGTTCAAAGGTTCCGTTGCCGATGAGAATTCCGGTGGTCGAGTCTTCAGGAAGGTTGTAAATGTGAACGCAGTCGTACTTGACATTGATGCTAATTCTTCTGATGACATTCTCGTAATGAGCTACTCCAATATCCTTGCTTCTTGTTCTAGTATTCTGACTTGTCTTTGTTTGCTTTCAATGCGAGTTCTCTCCATGATAGATAAGGCTTCCTTCATGTAAGCTTACGTCATGTTGTATAAAGCTTCCCTCATGTTAGATAGTCTGTTCTGATTTTTGTTTTCCATCTGCTGCACCATCAAATTTTATTCAATGACACTATTTGACTGTAGCCAAAACT
>JAYGGG010000588.1:0-20669 GCA_036346245.1 Bonia amplexicaulis | reverse complement strand
TTTTACACCATTAAAACTCATCCGGCTGACTTGTTGGTTTCGCCAACCCGCAAGATCCTGTCAAAATCACGGTTTAATATTAATTAGCTTCATCATCAAAGAAACATCCATTTCATAGAATAGTAATCAAAATAGTGACTGAATAGTATACCCACCATTGTAGTGCACGAATACTGTTCACAGTACTGTTCACTAGTGGTTTATCACTATTCAAATTCATTATATTTTGAATAGTAACCAAGATATCACAATCAAATAAATAGTAAGAAAAGTTCTACTAGAAGATGGGTTTTATTCGAAGATATTATAACAGGAAATGGATATAAAGTTATATTTGAGCATATAAAAGGAAAAGATAACAAATTACCTGACTTATTATCTCGTTCTCCTATCTTGCAGAATGAAGAAATCAATGAACTACAATGGGAGCGAGTTCTTTAGTTTTGTACCGAGAATAAGCTCAAAATATTCCCTCCAAATTCATATAAGTTCAAGCCAAAGGATCACATAATTATCGATGAAGTCCAGGAATGCATACTAGACAATTTCGTACCAATATAATAATAAAGAGAGAAGGGATACATGCTATCAATATTAAATAGTCTTGCTGAATACTTTCATATGATGAATGAACTAATGCCTATATCAGACAATCCTGAATTCATAGAACCAAAACCATTATATGTAGTGTTTGAAGGCAAAATTCCAGGAGTATATATATCATTTGAAGAAATTATAGCCCAAAAAATAGACTCCAAATTGGCTGGAGGAATATCTTGGAAGAAATATGTTAATATAGAAGAAGCCTTAACACAAGCTCGGAAAATATTAGGAATCAATTATTATATGGAACCTGCGGCAAAAGAATACATTCAAAAATTTAAAAAAGCAAAAAATAAGAAGGCTCCACTAGCATCCTCCTCAAATATAAAAGAAGGAACTCTGAAGAAACCTACATATAAAGAATGTTTACTAAAAGAAGTAGATCCATTAGATGGATCATATATAGAGCGGAAGATAGAAGAAAATTTGAATCTATAACTCCACATGGAGAAATAATATGAAAGAAGAGATTCTAAAGGAAATAAGAACGAAATGAATAATAAATTTGAAACTATAAAAAAGGCATATGACGAAAAATTTGAAGCTATAAAAAAGGCATATGATGAAAAATTTGAAATATCATTATCCGACGAAGATATAATGGATATTGCCGGTCACGGGCAAGTCTGAAATGATAGATATAATGAATGCTTACAAAGAAGATAGAATCTTAAAAAGGTAAGCGAATATCTAAAGGTAACTTTATACATAATATTAAATTGATAAAGTATTATCAATTATATGAGGCGTGGAAGACCCCTAAGCTAACAGACAAATAAAGGACGCCAGTAAAGGACGCCAGAAGGAAGCCAATTATCAACCCACTCTCTGGCCTTTCCACCGAAAGAAGAAAAGCTATCAAGCACTGAGAAGATGGGATGCTTCACATGTGCACCCAAAGTCACTTAAAATATTCAGACATGGTGCTCCTCCCACCACTATAAAAGGAGAAGCAAGGTTCAGAAGGAGGACATCGAAGAATAGAAGAGAGCATAGCTAAGCTTCAGAGTCTTCAAGACTTCCAAACCCACTCGTTTGTATTGCTTTAGTTCCAGCATATCCACTGTATAATTTATCCATCAGAAGTGTGTTGTAATACTACTGTGTAAGGTATATTTTCTGTCTTTGTGTGTTAATTGTCGGGGTTCCCGAAAGGGAAAACCATATGTAAGCTGGTTTGTGGAAATGAAGTAGTTTCCTTTAATTCCTGGTTGTTCTAAGCTTTGATCATATGAGACAAGGTTTTATGCTAGGGACCCTATAGGAGAAAACTCTTTGGCAATTCTCCGAGAGCCGGGTTGGCTAAGGAGAGCGGTGAGGCCATAAGAGAAGTGTTCCCTTTGGGTGGAGCGCACAGGGAGACGATAAAAAATTATCCCATATGATCATTACTCTGAGTTTCCAGGAAGAATCTAGCTACTCCTGAAACAAATTAGCAAGAAGTATGGTGAGTACCGAGTAGGATTTTACACCATTAAAACTCATCCTACGACTTGTTGGTTTCATGACCCGTAAGATCTGTCAAAATCACCGTTTAATATTAATTAGCATCATCATCAAAGAAACATCCATTTCATTGAATAATAATCAAAATAGTGACTGAATAGTATACCCACCATTGTAGTGCACGAATACTGTTCACAATACTGTTCACTAGTGGAATATCACTGTTCAAATTCATTATATATTTGAATTTATAACTAAAATATCAGTCATTTGAATTTATATTTATTGTCATTTGAATTTCTTCTATTGGTATCAGAGCAAGGTTGTCATCATAGAAAAACTAAAATATTTAAATTTAGAAGTTAGCACTGGTAAAACCATTAATACTAAAGATCATACCAATATAAGGTGTAGAATAAACCCTTCTGAAGAACATAGCTGGCATAGCTCTCATAGTCAATTAAATTTGCTCGTTGATCTCCTACATAATTTTTATATAACTTGGGGCAGAAGGCAAGACGAGTTAGATTTAAAATTAGAAAGATTATATAAAGAGCACAATCACTTGGTAGAAAAATATTCTCTTATAAATAATAATATAAGTTTAATTGTGCAAAATTTAGAAGAAAGTAAAATACAACAGAATAAGATTAGTAAAAATAGTGACTATCTTAAAACAGAAATTACTACTAAATTAAGTTCTTTACCAAGTTCTAGCAAGATTGTTAACAAAGAAGCCATAAAGACAGCAGAAGAATTAAAATATTTAGATCAAGAAGTACTTAATATTAAGAAACTAATAGAAGAAGTTAAAATTCTGGTTCTCTCTTAGTTATATGACAGAATATAGTAAAGCATTAAAAGAAACAGAAAAATATCTTGAGCACCCTATTGGCTTTTCAAACTACGAATCATCCAAAGAGGATTCTAAAGTAATAATAAGACAAAATAATACCATCTTGCAATTGTTAGTTCAGATTCTAAATAAAATTAATTCAGAGGAAAGAAGTAAAGAAATAGTTCTAGCCTCATCAGGTATAGTTTCATCCACTAGATCTTTAAACTCAGAAAAATGGACATATCTAAAAGCTTCTCTAGAAGATATAAGGGACTCCAATTAGTTAATACGATAATAGACCCTTAACCCTAATGGATAAATTGAAAGGCAAAAGTGAAGATATCGATAATTTAGAAGAAGTCATAGATTTGGAAAAAGACTTGGAAAGATATCAAAAGGATACTTTAAGAAAGCTAAAACCTCAACAGATATATCATATGGGTATGTTTGAAAGCAAGACAGATTATACAGAATATCTAGAGAAGTAGAATTAAGTGTTTTGACACAACCCGTAGAATTAAGAATTGTGAGCAAACAATTTGAAGGTGGATTAAAATATTCAGCTATAAATATATTCATCAAGGAATGTATATTATAGGAGTCAAAGGAATGACTAGAAAGAAATTAGGAACTAAGGTTTTAATAACTCTATTAGATAAAAGATGGGACACAGTAAATAAAAGCGACGTGGGTTTTCTAGAAGGAGATATGAATGAAAATAACCTAATAACTTATATAGCTCCAGATTTAATAATGCCTATAAAGGAGTTTATAGAAAAAATGAGTTTTGGTTTCCAAACTAAGGGATATGAAGAATTTAAAGGAACAAATTTATTAGTAAGCATAGAATTTATAGGCAGACTAACCAACAAAAGTAGAACTAAATATAAAGTAAATGTAAATGATGTAATAGAAAGTATGCAATCTAAAGGAATAAAGTTTATGAGTCCTTTAAAATTGGTCTTTGAAGAACGGCGGAGAAGAATGGAATATAAGTAGTTTAATAGAAGATAAAGTTCTAAAGCAGCCTGAAGATTATATAAGCTATGAAAATAATAAAGGAAAAACTAGCATTAGATTTATAAACTATAAAGCAAGAGCGTTAGATGATTTAGATTCAGAAATATCGGAGCAAGATACTGTAGATAATAGAAGACATAGTGTCTCTGAATTTATGGAAAAATTAGATATAGATAGTGAGATTAAATATTGTGAAGACAAGTTAAAAGACATATCTGAAGAATATAACAATACTATGAAAAGTGAATGGCCTATGTTAAGAGACAAAGAAACCTATTTCCACAGAGAATTATTTAGGTTAAAGAAGTTAAAAAGAGATAAAGATTTAGTTATAAATAATTCAAAGGTACAAAAAGATAATACGAAACAGCCTAAGAATAAAGAAAGAATAGACAACAAAGATACCAAAGAAAAACAAATAATAACTGAAGAAGCACAATGGGAAGAAAATGATAAATTATTTTTAGAAAGTTATGAAGAAGAACTAGAATTATTAGGCAATGAAGAAGAAGTTATAGATAATGCAGAACAATATAATGATTTTATAAATTCTCTAGATGAGATAGGCCTATACAACTTAGACAATGCAATGGAAGCAATGGAGGTAGACTTAGGAGGTAGTAAGAAAAGAAGGTATGGAGAAAGTTACGTAAGAATGAAGGAGAGAAGGAAAGACAAACTAGAATAGCGGTACATGGCCTCTGAAAAGAAGATTATTCATACAATTATATCCCTGGACAATATAGGTATATGGGAACTAAGAAAAGAGAATTTGAAAGGGCTGTCAAATTTCAAAATAACAGAAGTGATGGTGCAATATTAAACTTGGCTGCACATGATCCTATAGATTGGCCAAATATCATAAGCATATGGAAAGGCACGATAGTACAAAATTCATACAAAACCAGATAATATTGGAAATAAAGTTGAAGATATGCTAACATATTTAGAAACATTCCTAGGAGAATCATGAAAGTTTTATGGGAACAATGGGTGAAAAGAATCCTAATCCCTATGAAGAATTAAAAAGAGCAGGAAACAACCCTCATAACTTTGCCAATATAATATCAAATATTATTATAGCAGAAGATCCAGAAATGGGATATACATCACTGCAGAATGAAAGGCTAAGAGAAATAGAAAAACTAACGCTGACAAGCTGGAAAGGAATAAAAGAATTTTCACAGCATTATTTGTACAATGCCACTACTGCAAAACAAGGATATAATAAAGGTATAGTAGAAAGATACTTTAATAAATTACCCGATCCTTTAGGAAGTATGATATTTGATGAATATAAAAAGGAGACTGCAGGAGCAGTTATTAATATATCTCAAGCTATAACTTTCGTGTTTAAGCAATTAAGGAAAATATGCATAAACATACAAGCTCAAAGATCTATGAAATATGCAGATTATAATTTTTGTAATAAAATAGTTCAAATACCATTGACATATGGAGAAGATAAGCCCAAAAGCAGAAGGTATCATAAGCCTCAAAATATAGGATATAATAAATACAAAACAAAAAGAAGATACTTCCTGAGAAAATCAGATAACAAAGTACCATATTTACACAAAAGAAATGTAAGGCGCTATAATCCTAGAAAGAGTTATGATAAAACATGCACGAGATGCTTTATATGCAACTCGCCGATCATTTAAGCAAAACCTGTCCTAATAAAGATCAGAAAAGATATTCTAGTAAATATGAAGAGCAAGAAAGGGTTTTAATAATAGATAGTGTAAATGAAAATATATTGGTTTGTGACGATGAAATTAAAGATGATGAGTCAATATATTCAATAATAGAAACAGAAGAAATTGAAGCCAATGATGATGAATATGAATCAAGTAATGAAGAAATAGACTTAATAGATGAGTTAGTGGGTTAAAATAGAAATGATGAATCAAACAATTTGTGAACATGATTGGATTAGAGGAAAAGGTGACTATAGTATAAAATGCACATTTTGTATATATTACCCAAGCCAAGAAAATAGAGCAACCTGCAACCTATGTCTAAAGCAAGCCTGTTCAGAATGTCTAAAAGCAAAAGGACATAGTTGGCGAAAGGAAATAGAACTAGAATCAGATGAAAGAATATTATCTAGTAGAGTTAGAGTATTAGAAAATAGGATGAATAAACTAGAAGTAGAATTAGAAGAGCTTAAATATCAATTGGACTCTAAAGAACCTCAAGATGATAAGATAAAAGAGAATCTTGAGTTCAAAGAGCAAGCTATAATCTCAAAAGAAAGCAAAGGACTAAGATGATCCAATTAAAGATGCTATAACTAGTTTTGGAAATAAATATATAGTCAAGTTACCTTTTAAAGATATATTAGAATTAGAATCCCAGTAAAATAAAATTAAAACCAAATATCTCTTATAAACTATTAGCATTAGTAGATACAGGATGTACCAAGAATATTATCCATGATAAATATTTTATAAAATGTCTGAAATAGTTCACACAATAGAAGATAGTAAAGCGAAATATCTACGAGATATGTCGGAATAAAAAGATCCATAATCAACTAGCATATAATGTTGAAATGTGCATAAATGGTACAAAATATATAATAGATGAAATTACAATAAGGGATTTATCTATGATAAATGACGAAATGATAATTGGTCTAAGATTTTTACAACAATCTGTGCAGACCACAATCATACATGAACTTGGTATTACATTTATTCCATATCAAGATAATGTTCCTTATATCTCAGAAGTGCGAAAGCGTGGTGAGGCATCCCGAACTTGAATATAGAGGACAAGAAACCAACGCAATACAGAACGCAAAATAGTAGAGATTAGTGAAAACATAGAAGAATATTATATAAATAACTCATGCGTAGAATGTATAGGACTACAATCATTTGCGCCCAATTGGTATAGGGATATAAAATCCAAAAATGATATACAAAGGATAGTTCAAAGATTAGAAGACATCCAAATAATCGGAGAAATTCCCATGAAACATTGGGATAGAAACTCAATAATATGTAAAATAAACATAATAAACCCAGAATATATAATCAAAACATGTCCAATAGAAGCTACGCCTAAAGATATAGAAGAGTTCAAAATGCATATAGAAGAATTATTAAAACTAAAGGCTATAAGAGAAAGTAGAAGTCCGCATAGATCAACAGCTTTTATAGTAAGAAATCATCTTTGAAATCGCTAGAGGCAAGTCAAGAATGGTGATTAATTATAAAAGATTAAATGATAATACCATAGAAGATGCCTACAACATTCCGAACAAACAAGAATGGATCAATAGAATACAAGGAAGTAGATACTTTTCTAAATTTGATTTAAAGGCCGGTTTTTGGCAAGTTAAGATGGCTGAAGAATCTATAGGATGGACAGCTTTCACTTGTCCACAAGGACATTTTGAATGGCTGGTAATGCCTTTAGGACTAAAAATGCACCAAAGATTATTCCAAAGAAAAATGCAAAATATATTCAACGAAAATCAAGAATTTGTATTAGTCTACATAGATGATCTTTTGATATTTTCAAAAACTTATAAAGAACATATTGCTCACTTAGAAGTATTCTTCAGAAAGGTAGAGCAAAATGGGTTAATTTTATCCAAAAGAAAGATGGAGATTTGCAAAGAAAAGATTAACTTTCTAGGTCATGAAATAGGAGAAGGCAAAATCTATTTACAAGATCATATAGCAAAAAAGATTCTACAATTCCCTGACACTATGAATGATAAAAGACACCTTTACAACAATTCTTAGGGATTGTAAACTATGCTAGAAACTATATAGAAAACTTAGCCAAATTAGCAGGACCATTATATGCTAAATTAAGAAAAAATGGTCAAAAATACTTTAATTCCGAAGATGTTAAACTAGTCAGAATAATAAAAGAGAAAGTTAGAGAATTAAAGCCTCTAGAATTACCATTAGATGATAATTATTTTGTCATTGAAACTGATGCTTCTCAGATAGGATGGGGAGCAATATTAAAACAAAACCTAACAAATATTCATCAAAAGCAGAAGAAAAGATAGCGAGATATGCTTGAGGAAGTTACAAACTAAAAACATAAACAATACAGATAGAGAAATTCTAGCAATAATCAATGCAATAAATGCCTTTAGATTATATTTAGGCTTTAAAGAATTCTGATTAGAACGGATTGTGAGGCTATTTGTAGATATCACAATCAAATAAATAGTAAGAAAAGTTCTACTAGAAGATGGGTTTTATTCAAGATATTATAACAGAAATGGATATAAAGTTATATTTGAGCATATAAAAGGAAAAGATAACAAATTACCGACTTATTATCTCGTTCTCCTATCTTGCAGAATGAAGAAATCAATGAACTACAATGGGAGCGAGTTCTTTAGTTTTGAGTGCGAGAATAAGCTCAAAATATTCCCTCCAAATTCATATAAGTTCAAGCCAAAGGATCACATAATTATCGATGAAGTCCAGGAATGCATACTAGACAATTTCTGGTACCAATATAATAATAAGCGAGAAGAGAAGGATACATGCTATCAATATTAAATAGTCTTGCTGAATACTTTCATATGATGAATGAACTAATGCCTATATCAGACAATCCTGAATTCATAGAACCAAAACCATTATATGTAGTGTTTGAAGGCAAAATTCCAGGAGTATATATATCATTTGAAGAAATTATAGCCCAAAAAATAGACTCCAAATTGGCTGGAGGAATATCTTGGAAGAAATATGTTAATATAGAAGAAGCCTTAACACAAGCTCGGAAAATATTAGGAATCAATTATTATATGGAACCTGCGGCAAAAGAATACATTCAAAAATTTAAAAAAGCAAAAAATAAGAAGGCTCCACTAGCATCCTCCTCGTCGAATATAAAAGAAGGAACTCTGAAGAAACCTACATATAAAGAATGTTTACTAAAAGAAGTAGATCCATTAGATGGATCATATATAGACTGGAAGATAGAAGAAAAATTTGAATCTATAACTCCACAATGGAGAAATAATATGAAAGAAGAGATTCTAAAGGAAATAAGAACAGAAATGAATAATAAATTTGAAACTATAAAAAAGGCATATGACGAAAAATTTGAAGCTATAAAAAAGGCATATGATGAAAAATTTGAAATATCATTATCCGACGAAGATATAATGGATATTGCCGGTCACGGGCAAGTCTGAAATGATAGATATAATGAATGCTTACAAAGAAGATAGAATCTTAAAAAGGTAAGCGAATATCAAAAGGTAACTTTATACATAATATTAAATTGATAAAGTATTATCAATTATATGAGGCGTGGAAGACCCCTAAGCTAACAGACAAATAAAGGACGCCAGTAAAGGACGCCAGAAGGAAGCCAATTATCAACCCACTCTCTGGCCTTTCCACCGAAAGAAGAAAAGCTATCAAGCACTGAGAAGATGGGATGCTTCACATGTGCACCCAAAGTCACTTAAAATATTCAGACATGGTGCTCCTCCCACCACTATAAAAGGAGAAGCAAGGTTCAGAAGGAGGACATCGAAGAATAGAAGAGAGCATAGCTAAGCTTCAGAGTCTTCAAGACTTCCAAACCCACTCGTTTGTATTGCTTTAGTTCCAGCATATCCACTGTATAATTTATCCATCAGAAGTGTGTTGTAATACTACTGTGTAAGGTATATTTTCTGTCTTTGTGTGTTAATTGTCGGGGTTCCCGAAAGGAAAACCATATGTAAGTGGTTTGTGGAAATGAAGTAGTTTCCTTTAATTCTGGTTGTTCTAAGCTTTGATCATATGAGACAAGGTTTTATGCTAGGGACCTATAGGAGAAAACTCTTTGGCAATTCTCATTGAGCAGGGTTGGCTAAGGAGAGCGGTGAGGCCATAAGAGAAGTGTTCCTTTGGGTGGAGCTGCACTGGGAGGCGATAAAAATTATCCCATATGATCATTACTCTGAGTTTCCAGGAAGAATCTAGCTACTCCTGAAACAAATTAGCAAGAAGTATGGTGAGTACCGGTAGGATTTTACACCATTAAAACTCATCCTACCGACTTGTTGGTTTCGCCAACCCGTAAGATCTGTCAAAATCACCGTTTAATATTAATTAGCATCATCATCAAAGAAACATCCATTTCATTGAATAATAATCAAAATAGTGATGAATAGTATACCCACCATTGTAGTGCACGAATCTGCTTCTGTCATCGTTCACTAGTGGAATATCATTTGTTCAAATTCATTATATTTTGAATAGTAACTAAAATATCGGTCATTTGAATTTATATTTATTGTCATTTGAATTTATAACTAAAATATCAGTCATTTGAATTTATATTTATTGTCATTTGAATTTATTGCTGCAATTAGTATTTAGTGGGACCCCTAAGCTAACAGACAAATAAAGGACGGAGGAAGGAAGCCAGCGCCGAAGGAAGCCAATTATCAACCCGCCAATTATCAACCCACTCTCGGCCTTTCCAGAAAAGAAGAAAAGCTATCAAGCGAGAAGATGGGATGCTTCACATGTGCACCCAAAGTCACTTAAAATATTCAGACATGGTGCTCCTCCCACCACTATAAAAGGAGAAGCAAGGCTCAGAAGGAGGACATCGAAGAATAGAAGAGAGCATAGCTAAGCTTCAGAGTCTTCAAGACTTCCAAACCCACTCGTTTGTATTGCTTTAGTTCCAAAGATATCCATCGTATAATTTATCCATCAGAAGTGTGTTGTAATACTACTGTGTAAGGTATATTTTCTGTCTTTGTGTGTTAATTGTCGGGGTTCCCGAAAGGGAAAACCATATGTAAGCTGGTTTGTGGAAATGAAGTAGTTTCCTTTAATTCCTGGTTGTTCTAAGCTTTGATCATATGAGACAAGGTTTTATGCTAGGGACCCTATAGGAGAAAACTCTTTGGCAATTCTCCGAGCAGGGTTGGCTAAGGAGAACGGTGAGGCCATAAGAGAAGTGTTCCCTTTGGGTGGAACTGCCTGGGGAGACGATAAAAAATTATCCCATATGATCATTACTCTGAGTTTCCAGGAAGAATCTAGCTACTCCTGAAACAAATTAGCAAGAAGTATGGTGAGTACCGAGTAGGATTTTTACACCATTAAAACTCATCCTACGACTTGTTGGTTTCGCCAACCCGTAAGATCCTGTCAAAATCACCGTTTAATATTAATTAGCATCATCATCAAAGAAACATCCATTTCATTGAATAATAATCAAAATAGTGACTGAATAGTATACCCACCATTGTAGTGCACGAATACTGTTCACAATACTGTTCACTAGTGGAATATCACTGTTCAAATTCATTATATTTTGAATAGTAACTAAAATATCAGTCATTTGAATTTATATTTATTGTCATTTGAATTTATAACTAAAATATCAGTCATTTGAATTTATATTTATTGTCATTTGAATTTATTGCTGCAATTAGTATTTAGTGAAATATGCAGATTATAATTTTTGTAATAAAATAGTTCAAATACCATTGACATATGGAGAAGATAAGCCCAAAAGCAGAAGGTATCATAAGCCTATTATCATAGATAAATCCCTTATTGTAATTTCATCTATTATATATTTTGTACCATTTATGCACATTTCAACATTATATGCTAGTTGATTATGGATCTTTTTATTCCCGATATATCAGATATTTCGCGCTTACTATCTTCTATTGTGTGAACTATTTCAGACATTTTATAAAATATTTATCATGGATAATATTCTTGGTACATCCTGTATCTACTAATGCTAATAGTTTATAAGAGATATTTGGTTTTAATTTTATTTTTACTGGGATTCTAATTCCTAATATATCTTTAAAAGGTAACTTGACTATATATTTATTTCCAAAACTAGTTATAGCATCTTTTAATTGGATCATCTTAGTCCCTTTGCTTTCTTTTGAGATTATAGCTTGCTCTTTGAACTCAGTATTCTCTTTTATCTTATCATCTTGAGGTTCTTTAGAGTCCAATTGATATTTAAGCTCTTCTAATTCTACTTCTAGTTTATTCATCCTATTTTCTAATACTCTAACTCTACTAGATAATATTCTTTCATCTGATTCTAGTTCTATTTCCTTTCGCCAACTATGTCCTTTTGCTTTTAGACATTCTGAACAGGCTTGCTTTAGACATAGGTTGCAGGTTGCTCTATTTTCTTGGCTTGGGTAATATATACAAAATGTGCATTTTATACTATAGTCACCTTTTCCTCTAATCCAATCATGTTCACAAATTGTTTGATTCATCATTTCTATTTTTAACCCAGCTAACTCATCTATTAAGTCTATTTCTTCATTACTTGATTCATATTCATCATCATTGGCTTCAATTTCTTCTGTTTCTATTATTGAATATATTGACTCATCATCTTTAATTTCATCGTCACAAACCAATATATTTTCATTTACACTATCTATTATTAAAACCCTTTCTTGCTCTTCATATTTACTAGAATATCTTTTCTGATCTTTATTAGGACAGGTTTTGCTTAAATGATCTGGCGAGTTGCATATAAAGCATCTGCATGTTTTATCATAACTCTTTCTAGGATTATAGCGCCTTACATTTCTTTTGTGTAAATATGGTACTTTGTTATCTGATTTTCTCAGGAAGTATCTTCTTTTTGTTTTGTATTTATTATATCCTATATTTTGAGGCTTATGATACCTTCTGCTTTTGGGCTTATCTTCTCCATATGTCAATGGTATTTGAACTATTTTATTACAAAAATTATAATCTGCATATTTCATAGATCTTTGAGCTTGTATGTTTATGCATATTTTCCTTAATTGCTTAAACACGAAAGTTATAGCTTGAGATATATTAATAACTGCTCCTGCAGTCTCCTTTTTATATTCATCAAATATCATACTTCCTAAAGGATCGGGTAATTTATTAAAGTATCTTTCTACTATACCTTTATTATATCCTTGTTTTGCAGTAGTGGCATTGTACAAATAATGCTGTGAAAATTCTTTTATTCCTTTCGACTTGTCGGCCGTTAGTTTTCTATTTCTCTTAGCCTTTCATTCGCGGTGATGTATATCCCATTTCGGATCTTACTCGCTATAATAATATTTGATATTATATTGGCAAAGTTATGAGGGTTGTTTCCTGCTCTTTTTAATTCTTCATAGGGATTAGGATTCTTTTCTACCCATTGTTCCCATAAAACTTTCTGATTCTCTAGGAATGTTTCTAAATATGTTAGCATATCTTCAACTTTATTTCAATATTATGCTTGGTTTTGTATGAATTTTGTACTATCGAGCCTTTCCATATGCTTATGATATTTGGCCAATCTATAGGATCATGTGCGACCAAGTTTAATATTGCACCATCATACATTATTTTGAAATTTGACGACCTTTCAAATTCTCTTTCTTAGTTCCCATATACCTATATTGTCCGGGATATAATTGTATGAATAATCTTCTTTTTCGTGAGGCCATGCGCTTTGCTATTCTAGTTGTCTTTCCTTCTCTCCTTCATTCTTTCTGAGAACTTTCTCCATACCTTCTTTCCTTACTACCTCCTAAGTCTACCTCCATTGCTTCCATTGCATTGTCTAAGTTGTATAGGCCTATCTCATCTAGAGAATTTATAAAATCATTATATTGTTCTGCATTATCTATAACTTCTTCTTCATTGCCTAATAATTCTAGTTCTTCTTCATAACTTTCTAAAAATAATTTATCATTTTCTTCCCATTGTGCTTCTTCAGTTATTATTTGTTTTTCTTTGGTATCTTTGTTGTCTATTCTTTCTTTATTCTTAGGCTGTTTCGTATTATCTTTTTGTACCTTTGAATTATTTATAACTAAATCTTTATCTCTTTTAACTTCTTTAACCTAAATAATTCTCTGTGGAAATAGGTTTCTTTGTCTCTTAACATAGGCCATTCACTTTTCATAGTATTGTTATATTCTTGAGATATGTCTTTTAACTTGTCTTCACAATATTTAATCTCACTATCTATATCTAATTTTTCCATAAATTCGAGACACTATGTCTTCTATTATCTACTGATATCTTGCTCGATATTTCGAATCTAAATCATCTAACGCTCTTGCTTTATAGTTTATAAATCTAATGCTAGTTTTTCCTTTATTATTTTCATAGCTTATATAATCTTGTTTGCTTTAGAACTTTATCTTCTATTAAACTACTTATATTCCATTCTTCTCCTGCTCGTTCTTCAGCACCAATTTTTAAAGGACTCATAAACTTTATTCCTTTAGATTGCATACTTTCTATTACATCATTTACATTTACTTTATATTTAGTTCTACTTTTGTTGGTTAGTACGCTATAAATTCTATGCTTACTAATAAATTTGTTCCTTTAAATTCTTCATATCCCTTAGTTTGGAAACCAAAACTCATTTTTTCTATAAACTCCTTTATAGGCATTATTAAATCTGGAGCTATATAAGTTATTAGGTTATTTTCATTCATATCTCCTTCTAGAAAACCTAATGCTGCTTTATTTACTGTGTCCCATCTTTTATCTAATAGAGTTATTAAAACCTTAGTTCCTAATTTCTTTCTAGTCATTCCTTTGACTCCTATAATATACATTCCTTGATGAATATATTTATAGCCTGAATATTTTAATCCACCTTCAAATTGTTTGCTCACAATTCTTAATTCTACGGGTTGTGTCAAAACACTTAATTCTACTTCTCTAGATATTACATATAATCTGTCTTGCTTTCAAACATACCCATATGATATATCATTGAGGTTTAGCTTTCTTAAAGTATCCTTTTGATATCTTTCAAGTCTTTTTCCAAATCTATGACTTCTTCTAAATTATCGATATCTTCACTTTTGCCTTTCAATTTATCCATTAGGGTTAAGGGTCTATTATCGTATTAACTAATTGAGTCCCTTATATCTTCTAGAGAAGCTTTTAGATATGTCCATTTTACGAGTTTAAAGATCTAGTGGATGAAACTATACCTGATGAGGCTAGAACTATTTCTTTACTTCTTTCCTCTGAATTAATTTTATTTAGAATCTGAACTAACAATTGCAAGATGGTATTATTTTGTCTTATTATTACTTTAGAATCCTCTTTGGATGATTAAGTAGTTTGAAAAGCCAATAGGGTGCTCAAGATATTTTCATTTCTTTTAATGCTTTACTATATTCTGTCATATAACTAAGAGAGAACCAGAATTTTAACTTCTTCTATTAGTTTCTTAATATTAAGTACTTCTTGATCTAAATATTTTAATTCTTCTTTGTCTTTATGGCTTCTTTGTTAACAATCTTGCTAGAACTTGGTAAAGAACTTAATTTAGTAGTAATTTACATTTTAAGATAGTCACTATTTTACTAATCTTATTACATTGTATTTTACTTTCTTCTAAATTTTGCACAATTAAACTTATATTATTATTTATAAGAGAATATTTTTCTACCAAGTGATTGTGCTCTTTATATAATCTTTCTAATTTTAAATCTAACTCGTCTTGCCTTCTGCCCCAAGTTATATAAAAATTATGTAGGAGATCAACGAGCAAATTTAATTGACTATGAGAGCTATGCCAGCTATGTTCTTCAGAAGGGTTTATTCTACACCTTATATTAGTATGATCTTTAGTATTAATGGTTTTACCAGTGCTAACTTCTAAATTTAAATATTTTAGTTTTTCTATGATGACAACCTTGCTCTGATACCACTAAATACTAATTGCAGCAATAAATTCAAATGACAATAAATATAAATTCAAATGACTGATATTTTAGTTATAAATTCAAATGACAATAAATATAAATTCAAATGACTGATATTTTAGTTACTATTCAAAATATAATGAATTTGAACAGTGATATTCCACTAGTGAGCGAGATTGTGAGCGATGATACACTACAATGGTGGGTATACTATTCAGTCACTATTTTGATTATTATTCAATGAAATGGATGTTTCTTTGATGATGATGCTAATTAATATTAAACGGTGATTTTGACAGGATCTTACGGGTTGGCGAAACCAACAAGTCAGCCGGATGAGTTTTAATGGTGTAAAAATCCTACTCGGTACTCACCATACTTCTTGCTAATTTGTTTCAGGAGTAGCTAGATTCTTCCTGGAAACTCAGAGTAATGATCATATGGGATAATTTTTTATCGTCTCCCCAGGCAGTTCCACCCAAAGGGAACACTTCTCTTATGGCCTCACCGTTCTCCTTAGCCAACCTCGGGCTCAGCGGAGAATTGCCAAAGTTTTCTCCTATAGGGTCCCTAGCATAAAACCTTGTCTCATATGATCAAAGCTTAGAACAACCGAGAATTAAAGGAAACTACTTCATTTCCACAAACCAGCTTACATATGGTTTTCCCTTTCGGGAACCCCGACAATTAACACACAAAGACAGAAAATATACCTTACACGGTAGTATTACAACACACTTGATGGATAAATTATACGATGGATATCTTTGGAACTAAAGCAATACAAGCGAGTGGGTTTGGAAGTCTTGAAGACTACGAAGCTTAGCTATGCTCTCTTCTATTCTTGATGTCCTCCTTACGAACCTTGCTTCTCCTTTTATAGTGGTGGGAGGAGCACCATGTCTCGAATATTTTAAGTGACTTTGGGTGCACATGTGAAGCATCCCATCTTCTCAGTGCTTGATAGCTTTTCTTCTTTCGGTGGAAAGGCCAGAGAGTGGGTTGATAATTGGCGGGTTGATAATTGGCTTCCTTCTGGCGTCCTTTACTGGCGTCCTTTATTTGTCTGTTAGCATAGGGGTCTTCCACGCCTCATATAATTGATAATACTTTATCAATTTAATATTATGTATAAAGTTACCTTTAGATATTAAACACCTTTTTAGATTCTATCTTCTTTGTAAGCATTCATTATATCTATCATTTCGGACTTGCGGTGACCGCAATATCCATTATATCTTAGTCGGATAATGATATTTCAAATTTTCATCATATGCCTTTTTATAGCTTCAAATTTTCGTCATATGCCTTTTTATAGTTTCAAATTTATTATTCATTCATTTCTTATTTCCTTTAGAATCTCTTCTTTCATATTATTTCTCCATTGTGGAGTTATAGATTCAAATTTTCTTCTATCTTCCGGTCTATATGATCCATCTAATGGATCTACTTCTTTAGTAAACATTCTTTATATGTAGGTTTCTTGAGTTCCTTCTTTTATATTCGACGAGGAGGATGCTAGTGGAGCCTTCTTATTTTTGCTTTTTAAATTTTTGAATGTATTCTTTTCATGAGTTCCATATAATAATTGATTCCTAATATTTTCCGAGCTTGTGTTAAGGCTTCTTCTATATTAACATATTTCTTCCAAGATATTCCTCCAGCCAATTTGGAGTCTATTTTTTGGGCTATAATTTCTTCAAATGATATATATACTCCTGGAATTTTGCCTTCAAACACTACATATAATGGTTTTGGTTCTATGAATTCAGGATTGTCTGATATAGGCATTAGTTCATTCATCATATGAAAGTATTGACAAGACTATTTAATATTGATAGCATGTATCCCTCTCTTCGTTTATTATTATATTGGTACGAGAAATTGTCTAGTATGCATTCACGGACTTCATCGATAATTATGTGATCCTTTGGCTTGAACTTATATGAATTTGGAGGAATATTTTGAGCTTATTCTCGAGACCAAAACTAAAGAACTCGCTCCATTGTAGTTCATTGATTTCTTCATTCTGCAAGATAGGAGAACGAGATAATAAGTCGAGTAATTTGTTATCTTTTCCTTTATATGCTCAAATATAACTTTATATCCATTTCTGTTATAATATCTTGAATAAAACCCATCTTCTAGTAGAACTTTTCTTACTATTTATTTGATTGTGATATCTACAAATAGCCTCACAATCCGTTCTAACTGTAAATTCTTTAAAGCCTAAATATAATCTAAAGGCATTTATTGCATTGATTATTGCTAGAATTTCTCTATCGGTATTGTTTCTTGTTTTTAGTTTGTAACTTCACGAAGCATATCTTTATCTTTTCTTACATTTTGATGAATATTTGTTAGGTTTTGTTTAATATTGCTCCCATCCTATCACGAGAAGCATCGGTTTCAATGACAAAATAATTATCATCTAATGGTAATTCTAGAGCTTTAATTCTCTAACTTTCTCTTTTATTATTCTGACTAGTTTAACATCTTCAGAATTAAAGTATTTTTGACCATTTTTTCTTAATTTAGCATATAATGGTCCTGCTAATTTGGCTAAGTTTTCTATATAGTTTCTAGCATAGTTTACAATCCTAAAATTGTTGCGGTGTCTTTTATCATTCATAGTGTCGGGAATTGTAGAATCTTTTTTGCTATATGATCTTGTAAATAGATTTTGCCTTCTCCTATTTCATGACCTAGAAAGTTAATCTTTTCTTTGCAAATCTCCATCTTTCTTTTGGATAAAATTAACCCATTTGCTCTACCTTTAAAGAATACTTCTAAGTGAGCAATATGTTCTTTATAAGTTTTTGAAAATATCAAAAGATCATCTATGTAGACTAATACAAATTCTTGATTTTCGTTGAATATATTTTGCATTTTTCTTTGGAATAATGCTGGTGCATTTTTTAGTCCTAAAGGCATTACCAGCCATTCAAAATGTCCTTGTGGACAAGTGAAAGCTGTCCATCCTATAGATTCTTCAGCCATCTTAACTTGCCAAAAACCGGCCTTTAAATCAAATTTAGAAAAGTATCTACTTCCTTGTATTCTATTGATCCATTCTTGTTTGTTCGGAATGTTGTAGGCATCTTCTATGGTATTATCATTTAATCTTTTATAATTAATCACCATTCTTGACTTGCCTCTAGCGATTTCGACATGATTTCTTACTATAAAAGCGGTTGATCTATCGGACTTCTACTTTCTCTTATAGCCTTTAGTTTTAATAATTCTTCTATATGCATTTTGAACTCTTCTATATCTTTAGGCGTAGCTTCTATTGGACATGTTTGATTATATATTCGGGTTTATTATGTTTATTTTACATATTATTGAGTTTCTATCCCAATGTTTCATGGGAATTTCTCCGATTATTTGGATGTCTTCTAATCTTTGAACTATCCTTTGTATATCATTTTGGATTTTATATCCCTATACCAATTGGCGCAAATGATTGTAGTCCTATACATTCTCGCATGAGTTATTTATATAATATTCTTCTATGTTTCACTAATCTCTACTATTTGCGTTTCGTATTGCGTTGGTTTCTTGTCCTCTATATTGAAGTTCGGGATGCCTCACTGCAGCTTCGCACCACGAGATATAAGGAACATTATCTTGATATGGAATAAATGTAATACCAAGTTCATGTATGATTGTGGTGCCAGAGACAAATAAAGGCGCTTGAAGGAAATAGCAGCGAGAAGGAAGCCAATTATCAACCCGCCAATTATCAACCCACTCTCGGCCTTTCACAGAAAGAAGAAAAGCTATCAAGCACGAGAAGATGGGATGCTTCACATGTGCACCCAAAGTCATAAAATATTCGAGACATGGTGCTCCTCCACCACTATAAAAGGAGAAGCAAGGCTCGAAGGAGGCATCGAAGAATAGAAGAGCATAGCTAAGCTTGAGTCTTCAAGACTTCAAACCCACTCGTTTGTATTGCTTTAGTTCCAGCATATCCAGCATATAATTTATCCATCGAAGTGTGTTGTAATACTCTTGTGTAAGGTATATTTTACGTCTTTGTGTGTTAATTGTGGGGTTCCCGAAAGGAAAACCATATGTAAGTGGTTTGTGGAAATGAAGTAGTTTCCTTTAATTCTGGTTGTTCTAAGCTTTGATCATATGAGACAAGGTTTTATGCTAGGGACCCTATAGGAGAAAACTCTTTGGCAATTCTCCGTGAGCAGAGGTTGGCTAAGGAGAGCGGTGAGGCCATAAGAGAAGTGTTCCTTTGGGTGGAGCGCTTGGGAGACGATAAAAATTATCCCATATGATCATTACTCACGAGTTTCCGGGAAGAATCTAGCTACTCTGAAGCAAATTAGCAAGAAGTATGGTGAGTACAGAGTAGGATTTTACACCATTAAAACTCATCCGGCTGACTTGTTGGTTTCGCCAACCCGTAAGATCCTGTCAAAATCACCGTTTAATATTAATTAGCATCATCATCAAAGAAACATCCATTTCATTGAATAATAATCAAAATAGTGACTGAATAGTATACCCACCATTGTAGTGCACGAATACTGTTCACAATACTGTTCACTAGTGGAATATCACTGTTCAAATTCATTATATTTTGAATAGTAACTAAAATATCAGTCATTTGAATTTATATTTATTGTCATTTGAATTTATAACTAAAATATCAGTCATTTGAATTTATATTTATTGTCATTTGAATTTATTGCTGCAATTAGTATTTAGTGGTATCAGAGCAAGGTTGTCATCATAGAAAAACTAAAATATTTAAATTTAGAAGTTAGCACTGGTAAAACCATTAATACTAAAGATCATACCAATATAAGGTGTAGAATAAACCCTTCTGAAGAACATAGCTGGCATAGCTCTCATAGTCAATTAAATTTGCTCGTTGATCTCCTACATAATTTTTATATAACTTGGGGCAGAAGGCAAGAAGAGTTAGATTTAAAATTAGAAAGGTTATATAAAGAGCACAATCACTTGGTAGAAAAATATTCTCTTATAAATAATAGTATAAGTTTAATTGTGCAAAATTTAGAAGAAAGTAAAATACAACAGAAT
>JAYGGG010000769.1:0-12812 GCA_036346245.1 Bonia amplexicaulis | reverse complement strand
GTACTTGTATTACCATTGCTGACTGTTATAAAACGCTGGGCGAGGTACGAAAAACAATAAAGAATAATCAGAAGGACGAGACAAAGATTTAGCATGAAAAATCATTACAAAAAATAAACACGGACGCATAATTGGCAAAATTACTATATGGAGAAGTTATGGAACACTCTTGTCATATTACATGTGTAGATAACCTGCGCTATGTGTGCTATCTATCATGGGGTCTACAGGGAAAATAAATAGACTTGGAACAAGAGTCTCAGAGGAGTAAGGAACAAAATCCTAGCTGGCAATGAAACAGAAATCTACTTGAAAATTGAAACAACAATCTTCTCGGAGACAGGAACAACATTCTGCTTGAAGAATCTCAGAAGATAACGGTAAAGAGATGTAGTCGTAAGCGCCTTGAGCAGCCACGTCTGACTTCAGTCGGTGTAGAGACTATCACGGACACGAAGATGATTTCAATCATAACCTCTGACTAGTTTGCATTGCTGGAGCGAAACTTGATCGAACTATTCAAGTGGTCAGAAAGACTAGCAGTTGTTGGACTCGACTACATTCAGATCATAAAATACAACAATATCTATCTCGAGCCAAATTTCTCCTGTATCAAAAAAGAACTAAAGAACTTTTCGAATAGCTTGTAAAACACTCTTGTGCGTTACATGTTCGAAAGTACTAATGAGTAATACCGATTAAATCTGAGCAGAGCTCACATTTAGCTGTAGGAAAGGGCTTTGTCATCATATGAGCTGAATTATTATGAGTACTGATCTTATAAACTTTAATATCATCTTGAGAAATGACTCATCGGATGAAATGATATCTGATATCAATATGCTTTGTTCTCTCATGGAATATTTTATCTTTTGTAAGACAAATAACACTGACCATCACAGTAGATATTGGTGCAAGATGTACTTCTACAAAGCTTAGTGTACAGACCTCTTAGCTAAATAGCTACTTTATAGGTTTCTAAAATAACCATGTACTCAGCTTTAGTGGTCGAAAGCAGCAAAATAGTTTGCTGACAAGCTTTTCATCTTACGGCATAGCCTCCAACAATGAATATATATATCTAGTAAGAGATCTTCTCTTATCTAAATCTCCAGCAAAATCAGAATCTATATATCTGACCAGTCCATCACTGGTCTTTTCAAACTGCAAACAAGTATTAGAAGTACCCCTCAAATATTTGAAGATCCACTGAACTGTTCTCTAGTGATCTTTCCCTAGATTAGCCATATATCTGCTGACAACACTCAAGGCATGAGATAGGTCGGGAGAAGAGTAGATCATGGCATACATAAGTGATCTAACTACACTTGCATATGGAACACTTGATATATATTTAATTTTTCAACTATTTGTAGGCTTGATGCTGAAGAGAGTTTGATGTGTGCAACTAATGGAGTGCTAGTTGGTTTGGCTTTGTGCATGTTTAAACAACGAAACACTTTTTAGTATACCCTATCTGACTTAGGTATAATTTTCTAAACCGACGATATCTGAAGATTTTCATACCAAGAATCTTTTTTGTTGCAACGAGATCCTTCGTCCTGAATTCACTGCTTAGTTGCGTTTTTAATTTTGATATTCAATCTTATCTTTTGCCATGATCAACATTTCATTAACATACATGAGTAATTAGATAGCTGAGTCATTGGTGGTCTTCAAATAAATACAACTATCATAGTCAAATCTCTTGAAGCCTTGATAAATCATAAAGAAGTCAAATCTCTTATACTATTGTCTAGATGATTGCTTCAACTCATAAGGAGACCTTTTCAATTAGTATGCAAAATTCTCCTTCCTTGGAACAATAGAATCTTTCGACTACTCTATATAGATGCCTTCTTTCAATTCCCCATGTAAGAATGCAGTCTTAACATCTAGTTGTTCAAGCTCATCATCATGCATAGCTACAATGCTGAGTAAGGTCTGAAGGGAACTATGCTTCACGACTAGAGAGAAAATATTTGTAAAATCAATACCTAGAATTTGGTTGTATCTTTTAGCAATGAGCCTTGTCTTGTACCTGACCTAATCGGTCGGACATGTGCCTTCATTCTTCTTGTAAATCCACTTGCAGCGTATGAGTTTGTTTTCAATTAGGAGCTCAATCAACTCTCAAGTGGAATTCTTTTCGAGGGATTCCATTTTTTCATGCATGACACTCATCCACTTCTCTGATTCATTAGAGTAAATGGCTTTTGAATGAGTTGAAGGTTCAGTAGTGCCTTCAATGTTTTTTACTGTATTCAAACAATAAGCCACAATATTGGCTTCTTCAATTAACCTCTTCGGGGGTTGGATTTTTCTCCTTTCCCGACCAGCTACAACGATTGTTGGTTCTAATCAATTCTTGTTGGAAGATTACTGGTCAGAGCTTGAATATGGATATCCTGTCTATTCTCTTGTCGGTCTCTAGTGAGAATCCTAAATCAATAACATGCTCCACCTATAAGCTGGTCTTCTGTGGCTTATCAATGGAAGTATCATTGGTCGTAATTCCTTTAAATAGAGCAGGCTCATAGAAAGTAACATTTTTGCTTAGGACCACCTTTCGGGTTTCAGAATTCCACAACTTAGAGCCTTTAACTCTAAGCTTATAGTCGAGAAAAAATGCACTTAGCGGCTCTTAAGTCAAGTTTACCTTTATTAGTATGAGCATAAGTGAGACAGTCAAAAATCCTTATGCTTGAGTAGTCTGTAGAAGAATCAAACTATATACCGACCGGAGTTTTTTTTTTGCTGATGGTAGTGTTCGATGATCGATTTATCATATGACAGGTAGTGGAAATGGCTTCAGCCCAAAAACTTTTGGTAGATTAGATGTGGACAGCATGCAGCATACCTTTTTCATGATGGTTCTGTTCATGCACTCGATCTCATTGTTCTACTAAGGTGTATCCATAACTGTGTAATGCCTTACAATGTCTTCCGATCGACATAAAGCATCAAATTCTCCCAGCAGAATTCTAGGCTATTATCTGTTTAGAGTTTCTTGACATGTTTGCCAATCTATTTCTCGATCATAATCTTCTACTCTTTGAATGTCTTGAAAATATCAGACTTTTGCTTGATGAAGTATGCCTAAACTATCTGTGAGTAGTCATCGATAATGGTTAGCATATAATTGGCGCCTCCAAGGAAAGGAATGTGGGACTTACCCTACAAATTATAATGAATATAATCTAATATGTCTTTTGAAGAGTGATTTGTAGAGCTAAAACTCATATTCTTCTGTTTACCAAAGACACAATGCTCACAAAACTTTAACTGGTCAACGCCTTAACCATCAAGCAGGCTTCTTTTATACAACTCCTTTAAGTCGGCTTCACTCATATACCCAAGATGGATATGTCATAGACTTATCCGATTAGCATTGAACAACCTGGTCGAGGCAACAGTAGCGTTCCCGACCAGGGTAGTGCCTCGAAGGTGATAAATGTTTGCTACTTTCATATCACCTTTTATCACAATAAGGGAGCCTTTGGAGATCTTTAGAACTCATCCTCCACCTGAAAACTGGTACCCTTTGGCATCAAGAGTATTCAATAAGATAAGGTTCCTTTTTAAATTTAGAATGCATCAGACTTCCGACAGGGTTTTAATGGTGCCATCAAACATCTTGTTGGAATATGTCGTAAGTGCTTTGTAATCTGAACCCTTGGTATAGCTCGGTAGTGAAGAATGACATGTAGTTTGGAAATTGGTAGACTAGAAAGACAAAAATAGAACACAAATGTCCTTCTATTGCCATTGTTGACTATTATAAAACACTCGGTGAAGTATGAAAAGCAATGAAGAATAATCAGAAGCACGAGATAAAAATTTAATATGAAAAACCTTGCAAGAAAGAATCATGGATGCACAATTGACAAAATTACTATATGGAGAAGTTACAAAACGCTTTTGATGTATTACATGTGTAGATAACATGTGCTATGCGTGCTATCTATCATAAGACCTATAGGGGAATAAATAGACTTAGGAACAAGAGTCCTAGAGGAGCAAGGAACAGAGTCCTAGTCGGCAATGAAACAGAGACCTACTCGGGAACATTAAACTTCCTCGAGACGGGAACAACACCCCGCTCGAAGAGTCTCAGAAGATAACGGTGAGGAGTTGTAATCGGAAGCACATCGAGTAGTCACGTTTGACTTTAGTCGGCACATAGTCTATCACGGATATGAAGATGATCTCAATTATAACCTTCGACCAATTCGTATTGCTTGGGCAAAATCTGATCGGACTCTTCAAACAGTTGGAAAGACCAATAGTGATCAGACCGACTAAAAGTGGTCGGATTCGATCAGATTCGGACCACAGAATACTGACAGCATACTGCATTAGTACAGTTGCTATGAATAAAGAATCTTCAGCCACAAATACAGCCGTGGTTAAAACTCCAGGAATGAGGATCCATTCTTCTTACATTTCCATTTTGAGGTTGTCTAGCAAACAATCACCTGCAGGGGAAGTAGCAGCTGGATTGAATGGCTTGCTACGAAGTTAAATATAAAATAGACTCTTAACACTGCATCGCAGGAGCAGCGGCTGGTTTAATCATGCCTCCTTGTGTTCATTGCATATGCTACCTGTGCTTGATAACTATACCCACACATATTTCAGTTTACCCAAATTTGCACAAAATAAGCAATTTATTGTTTGAGCTGCTCATTTTTGCTGGAGTTCTTCAATCGGCTGTCAATGTGACAACCCTGGATGTTAATTACTCTGTAGTCTGAACTGTAAACCTGATCTTATTTTCCCTAAACTAACTAGTATTTGTGTTCTTTCACTCGAGGGTCTGCACAAAGTAACCTGAAAGCTTGGCCTCACAGAATCAGTGACTCACTTTGTACTGACTGAAAATGTGCATCAAATCCAGTGAACAAATTCTGAGACCCAATGTCCCAAGCAGCAGCTCCATTCACCTACAAAAAGAAAAAAGAAAAGAACAACCCGTAAGTTCAGAATGGTATTTACTAGAACTACACCCTGTCAAGGAAGACTGATTTCCAGCCACCTACGTTGAGGCATGCCTCGATCGATGCGCCGGCCGTCACCGATACCGGCGTGGCGGCCGACATCGGCGCCGGCGGGTACGGGTTGTTGACGACCATCTCCAGCCCAAAGCCAGGGGAGCTGGCAGATGGTTGCATCTGCTGCATGGGGCTCATCTGAATGCAGGACGGCTCCAACTGCCCAATCGGCAGCGTCATACCAGTCAGAGCTGCAGGGTTGCACGCCTGGTTTAGCTGCCTGCCGAACAGGTCCTCCACGATATTGAAGTTCACCACCGGATTTGAAGCAGCGATCTTCATGGACAAGAACTGCAAGAACAACAACATGAAGCCTTCCATGAGCACTGAAAGAAGCAGAGTAGAAGCAGGGCTGCATGCAGGAGCTGCAGTGCAGTGGTGGCTACTGGATGGGTTGCTGTGTACCTCGACTTGCTTCTGTAGGGATTGCACGTAGTTGATGATCTCGTCAAGCATGCCTGCCTTGCCGGTGACCTTGTTGCACCCGGGCACCAGCTCTTGCAGGTACCTCATCCTCTCGCTGATCCTCTCCCTCCTCACCTGCGGATTTACCAATTTTGTCATGTCGTTGATTCTCGCAACAAGAACATACACAAGCTTCGTAGCTAGCATCGATGGCGATGCACATCATATATACATATCCATTGATTCAGAGCTGAAAGTACTAAATACCCGTTCGGCGAGACTGTGGCTGTCCGTGGCCTGGCCACGGCGGGCTCTGACGTGGATGTAGTTGGTTTTCTGGCCGGCAGTCACCGTCGACGCCGCCGCCACCGCTGCCCGGGAATCCTTGGACAATGCCAGCTCCGCCGCCTTCTTCTTGGTGCCTGGCTTTGGCCTCTCCAGCTTCCCTTTCCCTACCCCTGCTGCAATCTGATCAGGATCACACAGTTGCTGCTTCCCTCTCGGTCTCTTGCAGACGTTGCTGCGGTCACCCTGACAAGTTTTCGCCAAGCACACACATGTCAGTCAAAGATTTTGCTGAATTTGCAGCAGCAGCACACGTCACACACAGGCTCTTGCACCGTGCACACATAAATCCCTCACCTTTGCGTCGAGATAGGCATCTGGTCTTCTCTTCCTGCCGCCGCTGCAGGAGAAGGAGCTGTTGCCATTGCTGGTCTCCTGCGCCGCCGCCACGCCGAGCGGCGCGCCAAAGCCCGTGTAGCATAAGCTGCTCAGGTCTGGCCACTCCTGGAGGTAACCGAACGCGCCGCACATTGCGCGGTACTTGTCGTCGTCGAGCAGCCCCTGGCAGACGCTCTCGACGGTCTCCTGCTGAGCCCTCCGTGACGATGGCGGATGGCGCGAAACGTCGCCGCCGCATTGCGCCATCAGCAGTGCTAGCTTCAGATACCAAGATCGATCAAGGTGAGGCCTAAGAAGAAGAGAGGAATCAGTTTTGGGGGCAAAGTTTGGCTGATTCTTCTTGGTGTAGATATAGGGGTGTGACACTGAAGATAAGCAACAAGGCGTAGAGGGGGTTCTTGTGCCTGAAGTTTGCGTGGCCCTTTCTTTCCCTCCTCTTTTGTGCCTCCTGAATTTTTTTCCTAATCCATATGGAGAGAGAGAGAACGATAGGTGGATAGGAAGCCTTTGTATAGTCGTACTTTTTTTAGTACAACTAGGATGTACTTATGTATACACGTACATACATATAACACTACATATAAGTTCACATGGGTACATTCAATGCACACGCTTGAAATGAGATGGAGACCAAAGAGTCTTCGGAGTGCGGGCATACGCTTTGACCACTAGAAGCACCCACGTACACGTGTACTCAGGAGCACTATTCACATGAACAGTACCCCTAGAAAATGGCCACCGCAGGCTTCGAAGCCGGGTGGCTGGGGTGCACGACAGCACCTTTTGCCAACTGAGCCAAGCTCAGTTCTCTTGTGTAGTCGTATATTTGCTATGAGATTGAATTTAGAACTGTTTATAGATGTGGCACTTAGCGTTTTTTTTCTTTCATCAAAATTGACCCTCGGACACTCTTTTTTTTTTTTGCAAAAATAACCTCCTCTCCGAACTCGGAAGGCGCTATCGCCTGCTGTGCCCCCTTGCTCGGCAAGCCGGTGCACTTGCTGCAGGGCGATCGAACGCGGCCGGAGGAGACCAGGCACGGTATGACGACAAGCAAGGCGCAGCAGGCTGACGCGCAACGCGGCAAGTAGGGTGCTGAGCACCCTTGGCTCTCTAGCTCCTACTGAGCTCCCCTGGCTCGGCAGTAGCCCTACCGAGTTGCCCTACCTTGGCAGGTGGGTGGGTAGCTGATCAGGCAGACGCGATGCAATACGACACAATGCACTCGACAGTAATTCCCGTGGCTTTCAACTGGCCTTGGCACTGCCCCACGCACCCATGTGGGCTTGTCGGTCGGCAATGCCTCTCCACGCGCATAAAATGACTTGTATCCCTCTCCGCTATCTCATCCGAAGTCGTGTAGTTGAGTATTTTCCCTACCGAGCGAGAGAGAGACGAAGGAGAAGAAAGAAAGAGAGGGTAGAAGAGAGTTTGAATTAGTTTTTTATATGGTTTTGCTGCAATTTAGTGGATTTCGCAGTTGGAATTAGTGTGGTTCCAGCGAATACCTTCACGAAGAGGTATGTTTCATTCGCCTGCGAGAAATGCGTTTAATATGCCATTAGCATTTTGTTAGCTTAACGATGATTTGGTTGTATAGAATGTGCTCTGTAACCATGTTTAGATGACATATGTATTTATTTCGTGCAGATGATATTTTGTAATTACTCATGTTAATGATGTATTAGCGGCGATAATAATGATTATTTGTTCATAGTTGACCTTTTTTGTATTGTTATGTATGCACTATTACTATTTGTAAATTGTTATTATTATGTCTTTTTTATACTTTATTTGTAATGTTAGTGATATATTATTTGTACACTATTATTATTTGTAACTTTTTTGATAATAACGATAAAAAGGTCGCATTGTTGTTTATACATTTATCTCCGCCATTTGCAAATTGGGTATGCACACACACACACACATTGCTCTGGTGCCATTGCCAACAATGTAGAAAATATATGTGTACTCGTATTTTTAGCACATGGTCATGGGCATAATTGGTAGCTCACCTATGTACGTGTGGATGATTATTTTGTATTATGTTTAGTTGTATTTAGCGTTGTCTAAAATAAGTGCATTTCATTTGGATTGGTGGTAAGTGCCTGCTGCCGGATATGGAACACTTGTTCATGTTCTACGGTGAAGAGGGAGTCATACGGGACGAGCCGTATGGGGCGGACCTTCAACATTGTGAAAGGACCATAATCCAGGCTCTGAGGCTTAAGAAGATGGGTCTCCCTGAGCTCAGGAGGTGCGTGCGGAGTGTATTTGACAGGGAAGTTGGCAGGAAGAAGTTCATCATCGAGGCAATGATAGCCACGGTGGTTGGAGATTTAGGCGAGTGTTTCTGAGAGCTGAAGAAGGTGGTTGGCAATGTCGCCTGGTGGCAGTACATGAATATTGCGAGCAATCCTGCTGTGACAATATATGGGATGTCAATGGTCTATGTGCAGTTTGTAGAGATGGTGGAGGCATCGTGCAGGGGCAAGGGTGGCGAGTGTGGCGGCGTGGAAGTGCCACAGTTGGTTGATGGTGGCAGTGTGAAGCGTAGTGTTGGTGGGATGGTGGCGACAAAGTGAAACCTGCTGGTGCTGGCCATGGTGTTTGTATGGCGGAAGATGGTGCCGACTGGGATGATGGACGGCTATCGAGGTTGGCTCATAACTTCGAGTAAACAGAAGGTGCAGGGAGATGGTGGGCAATGCGTATTGACTACCATGAATATTTGGATGGCATGTCAGATGAAAACCATTCCGACGAGGAGGAGGATGTTGTCACAGCCAGCAGTGGAGACGAAGCTGGTGTAGGCACTGGTGGCGTGGTGCATCTGACAATATTGTGTGTATAGATGTTGAGTACGTCTCCTCAAGATTGGATACTGTTGCATTGGCTTCCCTAGTTCTACCGTTCGAAGATGGGTCGGAATGGTCATTCGACGAAGACACTCTTTTCTAAGGGCAATGCTTCCCTAACAAGGGTGCCACGTAGCAAACCATCTAAAGATATGTCGTCCGCATAAGCCGCATGTATCGGTGCACAGGTCGAACCCCGATATGTATGTGGTGAAGTATGTGGACTGCTCTTGTCCCAGGAAGGTCTGTGCACATAGATTCGGAGATGGTGAACTTGACTTCCAGATAATGGTGGTCAAATATCACACCTATGAGCTTGCCAAGCTGCTACACAGGCACTGCAATGTGATCTCGTCACTCGTTGCCAACCTGATAAGTCACCTTGTAGTTGTGCACATCATAGTTTTGCCGAAGCTATTGATGGCCGATGCCGCGAACCTGGTTGGTTTCCCAGTGAGTTATGATAAGGTGTGGCGGGCGAGGAGAAAAGTCATACATGGGATGTATGACACATATGAGGAGGCCTACAATTTCGTACCAAGGATGCTGCATTAGATTGTCGATGCCAATTCTGAGATGTATGTAAACAAAATGGAGAGGGCACACCCTACGAAGGGCCCCAATCGTTTTATTCTTGACCGGGTGTTTTGGGCATTTCGATAGGCGATCAAGAGGGTTCAAGTACTATCGTCCAGTGCTCACGATGGACAAAACATTCCTCTTCGGCAGGTACAAGGGCACGGTGTTGACGGCGGTGGCCGCCGACACAAATGATCAGCTACTCCTAGTGACCTATGTAATTGTGGAGAATAAAAACACTGATAGTTGGCTGTGGTTTTTAGCTAATGTAAAGCAAGCAGCAGTTCAAGACTGGTCTAATGTTTGCCTTATCACGGATCGCAACGCTGAGTTGCTATTGGCCCTAAGCACCATGCAGCAAGGGACTCAACCACCCTTCTAGTAGAACAACGTGAGGACCCACTGGTGCATGTGGCATCTGGCAGCGAACTTCCACACCTGTTTTCGTAACAAAGAGTTGATAAAGAAGTTCAAAAAACTGTGCATGTAGAACCAGATGCGCAAATTCAATATAATATGGAGAGAGCTTGACAAGGAGACCTCTAGGCATGTGAGAGTCTCGTTGGGAGTGGAACTAACTACAGCTTAGGCCGCTCCTACAGCAACAGACAAGTTCACCCAATGGATAAATTTGCATGCCCCGGACGTGGAGAAATGGTCCCTGCTTCACGAGACTTATGATGCGAGGTACGAGATTATGATGACCAACATGTCTGGGGTGTATAACGGTGTGTTGAATGGTGTGTGCTTCCTCTCGATCACAACAATTGTGGATGAGAGTTTGAACCACACCATTAGCTACTTCCTTAACAGAGCCATGATTGCGAAGAAACATCTGGATAAAGGGAGGAAACTCTCAGAAGTCATGCAGACGTATATGGAGCAGAAAATGGCGAAGGCTCGTTCACATGCCACTTAGATCATGGACGGGGTGAGGAAGAAGTTCGAGGTCTGTTTAAGGGAGAAGTACATCATGGGCCATGCCAGAGGCGATCGTAAGCATGCATGCACCATCCGCGAAGTCACGACCTGCACATGCAGCAAGTCGATGCTCCTTCATAAGCCTTGTTCCTATATCTACGTTGTGTGCACTGTGTGGCAGTAGTCCTCTGCGCATTACATTTCAAAGTACTACGATACCCACTATTTGTGCGGGACATAGAGCACTGAGCTCAACTCCTACGGGGTGGACATGCATTACAGGGGCCTTTGACCGGGGAAAGTGAAGTGGGTCTCCAGCGAGGCACTGAAGCAACCTGGGTGCAAAAGATGCCAGTCTCGTCGCATCCACAATGACTTGGATGACAGTCAACGTGGCCAACAGCGAAGGCCACGAAAATACAGGTTATGCAAGATAGTGGGCCACTCCATGAGAAACTGCCCGAATAGGCCCACTTTGTTGGTTGCCCTGTAGACCTCTCGATTTATAGCACTTGCACCTGTATACTCATTCATTCTTTACAAGGCTGGTATTTCCTGTAATGTAACTCGCGATGAATTAATGTTTGGCAATGCAAATTATATACATTTTAAATTAAGTTCAGTTCTAATATTACTATGTTCTCTTCCATAACTTTTAATATGAATTTTGTATGAACACTGAAACAACCTTTTCTGTATTGCAGATAATGGCACTACGCTAATAGAAGCATGGCGGACAGGGCTGGAAGCTCTATTTGGGAGGGGACGGTAGGCACAGGCTGAGTTTCAAGGTTGTGACTCTTATCTCGAAGACACGAGCATTTATGTTCCCCTGGACCCCGACCCCCCAAGCCCCGTTCTGCATCTCGAAACTAGGGAGTCATACACCCCTAGAAACCCCCTCTACGACTATCCACATATCCCCGAGGCTTGATTGCAATGCAAGCACAAACTCGATGCAATGGTGCACCCAGGACATCGATTCTTTCGCTACTCTCTGTTCATAGTAAGTGGTTCGTTACATACGTATACTTGCATGCATGGAACACTTGTACTAACCTTGTCTTGCTTGCAGATAGTAGATTGCAAGTTCACCGAGTGGGTGGATCCATCGTATCCAATACCTACCTAGGTTTACATTCACAAACTACACATCTGCCTAGAAGAGTTGCGGAAGGAGCGTCAGACCGAGAGGACCAACAACGACGAGCTCCACAGGTAGAGAATCAGGAAGAGGAATAATTAGGAGGTTGTGCACATCGATAGCGACTACCACCTGTATTGATGTTGTGCCAACTCGAGTTGCAATTGTGCCTGCTACTACTGCGACAACCAGCCACATCCATGCCACCTAGATGACCACCACGCCATGTGGGTGTCGTACAGTTGCACATTTTTGCCCTAGGGCTATTGTAATTCACACATTCATTATGAAGTGTTATGTTAGGCTACACATTTTCATTGTGAAGTCCTACATTTTTTTAATAATGTATCTGCACTACTTAAAATATGGAGTTGGAGTTGGTTCATTGGCCCGTCCAAACCCCCCATTGCATTTCTCTATAAAAAATTTTCTAGCAAAACTAGATGTTTAGTGAGCCCATGTGGGTTAATAGGGCAAATAGCCAGCCCAAGCAGCAGAGCTGCCGAGCTGGGGGAGCTCGGTAGCTCCTGCCGAGTAAGGAGAGCTCGGCAGGAGCTGTCAAGCCAGGGGTGCTCGGCAGACCTATCTGTCGCCCTGTGTGCCAGCCTCCCACGCCTATGGCCCAGTCTCCTCTTGTCGCGCTCGGTCGCCCTGCTGCAGGCACGCTAGCCTGCCGAGTAAGGGGGCGTGGTACGTGACAAGTGTCGCGTGCCGCGGCTTCCGAGTTTAAGGAGGGAGCTATTTTTGCAAAAATGAGCGCCTGGGACCAATTTTGAAAAAAAATCACTACAATGCTACATCTGTGGACAGTTCTTGGATTTGTCCCCTTTAAATGTTGTGATCTTGTGAGGTAGGGCTAGATAAAGGGCATGTTTTTGTTGGCTGCGGTTGATTGCTTTTGGCTATAGTTGATTGCTTTTGGTTGCAGCTGACGACTTTTGATTGAAAATAAATAGTGGCTAAAAGAAGTGGCTTTTAGAAGGAGGATGTGAGCGGTAGGGAAATAAGAGAGAGGTGTGCGTGAGGCGAGAGCGAGAGGAGTCGGATGTATGATGCGTTTGTGACCTATGCTTTATCCTTGGAGCGAGATAGAAATAAGAGAAGTAGAGAAGCCGTTTCGAAAAGCTGCCAATATAAATAGGCTGAAAGTAGGGTGGGTCCTTG
>JAYGGG010000780.1:0-13800 GCA_036346245.1 Bonia amplexicaulis | reverse complement strand
CAACACAAGCAGCTTGATCCTTATTTGGTATCACTGAATCACTCTGACCACAGGAATCTTCAATCTCGTCTTTGCAGAACTCATTGGGGGCAACCATTCTCCTCAGCCCATGCTTTCCGTAAGACTTTACCCAGTTGGCGCACCTTGAAGAACTTGACCTCAACCACTCATCTGCCTTCTCAATTGCTAGAGAGCAAAGTTTCTGCACATCAGCAGCAACAGGTAGTCGGCCCACAATGCCACGAGCCATCTTGGAAGACATACAATCTTCAGACGTCGTAGGGACGCGCGGGGAAGGAAGTTCAGACGTCGCGGGGAAGACAAATTGAGAGCTGAGGCGGTGAGAAGAAAAAAAGATTGGGAGGTGGCGGGGGGTTTTTCGCAAAATTACATAAGTGGATTGGGTGCTTCCACCTTCAAAGATCCAGGCCGTAGGGGGCAGATCTAATGATCCAGAGTGGCATTAGCATGTTAGCACTCAAATACCCATTAGCACTAGATATGTTCCCATATATATATATATATATATATATATATATATATATATATATATATATATATATATATATATATATATATATATATATATATATGGGAAAAATACTATATATAGTATCTTATAATTAGTATACAAATGTATCTAAAGTGATAAAGGAGTATTTCAAATTTATTTAGGTGGTATATTAGATGTGGGTGTAACTACATCCGGGTGTAGAATATGTGCCCTGGGAGCTCTGCTCAGTGTGTGATGGCCTCTGATGTTGTTTGCAAGGTAGTCTGGTGCTATGTAGGTAAGGAGCCACTAGTTTACTTTTGAGGTTGCTTTGTGTGACATGACTACCTCTGAAAGGCAAACGTGAACGAAATCTGTGTCATTTCAGAATCAGTTAAATTAACCGACCGGGCTTGTATTGTAGATTAAACAGACATGCATATTCTTGCTCAAAAGAAGAGAAGGAAATCCAAGGGGAAGATTCAAAGGAGAGCAGGTGCTTTGTTCGGTGGTATGTGATCTTGCTGTGCAGCTGCACTCTCCGAGAACGTTGCCAATTTTCGGCCAGTAGAAACGGCCTAATCGCCGTGAATATGCTTGATACCGTCTTAATTGCTGTCCAACAAATGCTAGATTATTACATATTATATTTTACTAAATTGAACTCTGTTCACTAGCGAATGCTATTGAAAACTTAAGCTATTCACTAGCGAGCCGTCGGGATTTTCTTTGGACCGGCAATGATTTGACTAAGAAAGGGAGGTGCCCCGTTAGTTGGTGGCGCCAATGGTGTCCGCCATATGCGCATGGCGGACTGGGCATTGCCGATCTGAAGCTAGCTAGCATCGCCTTTCGAACCCGATGGGAATGGTTGGCGCGCACCGACCCCGTGCGAATTTGGCAGCGTGTTCGTCAGCAGGAAGACCAGGCGATTGAAGATCTGTTTCGTGCATCGGTGACCTTTGGGATCAGGGATGGCGCCTCAACGCTGTTCTAGACTGATGCTTGGCTGCAAGGGCAAAGTATCCGTGACATTGCGCCGGCCATTTGGGAGAGAGTGAAGACTTGTCCACGATTCACGAAGCTCTTACAAACAATAAGTGGATGGCAGATTTGCGAGGACCCTTCATCTCGCATGCCATCTCCGATTTCTTTGTTGTTTGCTCGGCTCTATCTTAGGTCTAGTTGCAACAGGGAATCATGGACACCATCACCTGACGTTGGACTTGTAATGGCACGTATACCTCCAAATCGGCTTACAATGCCATGTACCATGTTACCATTCTCTTGTAATATCTTATTGTCGTCCATCGCAATAGTCTGTCATTCCGCTTTGTAATACCTTAGTTTTGTTTTCCTGACTGTAATCGGCCTTGAGCCCTTTGGAACTCTTTCTTCTTAATGAATGAAGCACAACTCTCCTGCGTTTTCGAGAAAAAGAATCTCTCTCGCCATCACTTGCTTGAAATGTAGTCCACAAATACATCTTCCCATGAGAAAAGCAAAGGACATAGATGCAGATGCCCCACCATTTTATTTACTCAAAACGGACTATATGCATGCAATATTTCATTTATTACATCACGGGGCATGATTGCCAACATTTCAAAAGGAAATAGAACAAAAAAAAAACCCCCTCCTAAATTGGCTCATCCAGGCAAAATTGTTATTTACAAAAGAGAGCCCTTGATTTATTCTAACACAAAATTCCTCAAAAAAAAACTAATCTAAAGTTCTGAACTGCCCTGAGATCAAAAGTAAGAGAAGAAAAAGAATACCAGATGGAATGAACAAAAGAAAATGACCAGATGGAATGAACAAACTAAAAACCTCAACTTATTCACATACGTACGTCTCCGATATGTCTCTCTCTTGGCAGAGTTATTTGCTGCCTTCTACCTCGAATCCTTTGTGGTGTCATCGCAAAAAAAATAAAAAAAATTCTTTGTGGTGTAGTATTTGTCTATATCTTACAAAAAACAGACTGGAACTCTGGAAGTAAAAGTTATTTGCTTCAGTTGCTTATCTCAAGTCAATATATAGCTAGACTCTTGTCACGGCTCTTGAGCACTGCACTGGTGGAAGCCTTTGCAAATCTGCCTTTGAAACGCTTTCGCGTGTCTGCTGTTGCCTTGCGGGAGGCGTACATTATCTGCTTGTTAAACCTGCAAATGCAGTTTCAAGAACTCGACATTACAAAACAAGCACAAAAATGCACCATCAACTTGTAATTGCAACAGAATTATTGTATTGACAGCAATTTTGTTTCTTAAACACATATGAATTCGATCAGTTTCTTGAGTACTCTGATGATGTGCCGTCTTAAGAAATAAGAACAGATTGCTGCTGAATTCAGTCGATCTCAAATGAGAGTGGGTGTTCGGCATACCTCCTGTTCTTCTTCTTGTCGTTGTATCTCTGCTTAGCCCGCTGTCTCTTCTCGTTCTGCTTCATCCTTGCTTCCGGGTCTCCGCTGGATTTCTCCGGCAGCGCAATCTGCAACGGCTCCTGATCTTGGCAGTCGGTCACGCTGCTGCTTCCCGCTGTCAGGTCCGACAGCGATATCGGCATGCTGGTGCTTGTGTTTGCGCTGATAATTGAGAACTCATCATATTCATAGGCTGTGTTGTTCTTGGTCAGAGGTTGCAGAAGATCAGCTTCAGTTGGCATAATGAGTTCTGACCATGATGAGGTTAATGGGTGATCATAGTCCAAAGAAGAAGATTCCTGTGATCAATCAAAAAGGAACTAGACTTGTTGGCATCAATGAACACAAAGAGGTTTATCTTATGTCTGAACATCTGATCTCGTCCGAGATTACTAGCACACTAACAATTGGCATGTAGGGCTTGATTTATGATAATCCTGATGAGCTTGATGCATGCAAAGATGGCAAAATAAGTTGAGCATCATGTATATTGTAGGAGGATAGAATAATCAGAATAGTTATTGATGTATTGCTTGATCCTTGGGGGCAAGCACAAAGTGAGATCAAGCCAATTTACTAGAGATATGTAAAGTTACTAGAGATATGGAAGAAACCATATTAGATACAAATCATTCTAATTGATTATGTTATATCTCCTATAATCTTATCATACATGTACTCTTAACATATATGCCGTTGCTTACCTCGAAAGCGCCTTCCGTGTGACCGATTGAATCGACGGAGTTTGACAAGTTGGTACTATCATGTATGATGGAGACGTCGAGTCCCCCATCATCGAGCTTTGGCCAGCTACCTTGTTGCGTGAAATGCTCACCGCCACCGTCAATTAGTAAGGCTGCTGTTGCTCCCATGATCTCACCGATCTTAGCGCTGTCAGGGGTAATTGCATCTTCAATGAGACTATCTGAAGATAACTGTTGCATCGAACAGAAAATCTCAAATCAGGCATCGATCGAAGGGAAGGAAAACAAAGATTGATCAGCGTGGTCTTGTTTTGTTGATAAATTAGCGCCGATTCGATCGGCGCATACATCTCAAATGGCCATTCCTGAAAGGAAGGCTTTGCAAAATATAATGTAGGCTGATGCAATTAATGCGGGGAGGCATCAAGATGGAGGAAAATACCAACTTTAATTAATCAGCCCTACGTACCTCAGTAATCATATGGATATAATCGTCGACGGCGAAGATGCGCGCGAGCTCGGCCAGGTCGGGGAACCCGGTGTACGTGCCGGCGTGGCGGCGGCTGTGCCGCTCGGCGTCGCACGCGGCTTTGCGCGCACACGCCGCGCAGAGCGCGGCGCCGTGGACGTCGCAGCGCGCCACGGCGCGCCCCGTGTGGCAGCCGTCGCAGAGCGGCGCGCGCTCGTGGCTCGACGCGGCCGCGTGCACGGCGACGTCGCAGGGCAGGCAGAGGCACGCGGCGTCCTGGGCGCAGCGCACGAGCGCGCGCTGCGCACGGCAGCGGTCACAGGAGGCGTCGTCGACGTCCATAGTATCGCGGAGCTTAGCCCTCTCAGTCGGAGCCACAGGTGTTCGACGCACGCACCGGCGTCCGACCGGCGGCGAGGTCAGGATTTGATAGGACACCGCAGTGACGAGCGAGCGCGCATAAGCATTGGTAGATAATTGGTGCGTGCCTACCGTGATCGACGGATGAATTGATCAATGCGAATGCAACGGCGGCGAGCGAGCACAAGCTTTGTTCTCGGTTGTGGCGGAGTATCTATAGGTAGCCACCAAGCGCTGTAAATAGCAAATTGCGCGGAACGTCGATTTGTTGGGTCAAAATAGCAGGTGCAGTTAGCATATCTGCATGGATCGGATCAACATTTCTAGTAGTACAGGCGAAAGTAGTACATGACCATTGACCTTTTACAAGTTGGGGCATGGTTAATTTTAGATTGCAACAAATTAGGTTACCAGAATGCATTGGTTGCTCTATTTAATCATCCATTGCTCTACTACTAATCATACTATTTTATAACTTGTACAATTTAGTTTCACGTCTCTACTTTTTATATAAATAGAATAATTAATCTTCACTATCTAAAAAAGGTTACTGAATGATCCATTTTTCTCTCCCATCCCTCTCCCTCCTCACAAAAGCACCTATGCCGACTTGTGGGCCTCACTCCTTGCCAACCTCTCTCTCGCGTCTCTCTGCATCCTCTTCTCTCCCCTCCCCCGTCCCGATGCGCATCGTCTCCCTCCCCTCGATCCAAAACCCTAACTGTAGCACCCTAAAAAAACAAATCCCTAATTAACTCTCTCCCCCGTTTATATCTCTAACCTCCCTCCATTTACCCCCAAAACTCTCTCTCTCCATCGATCTCTCTCTCCGTGTGGTGCATGGGGCGGCGGCGGCGGCGGTTGTCCGACGAGCGGCGACGACGGCCAGCGGCGCCCGCCCGCAAGCGCCGACCGCCATGGCGGCGGCGGCCAGCCAGTTAATTAGGATGTTCAGCTAAAATGTTCTAGAGTTCGTGCTTTTAATTAGTGTTTTAGAATCTATGCTTAAATTGTTAATGGGGGTAGCATATGAACATGTTTGAACTTAGATTTAAATTATTGACACTCTTCTGATATTAGGGCTGCTATGTTTTAGTTTCCAAATAGTATGTTCAATAATTGTACGATGTTGTATTTTGAGCTGTGAGGAATGTATGTATTAAACCGGTTAATATGACTAAGAATCACTTATGACATAGTAAAACTTGAGTGGTTGATAATCTTACGTGAGCTATATTATAATACCTCTTTAGGTTAATTTCTATATCACTATCACCTTATCATTATTCCACATCGCCCTCCTATCAGAAGATATGACTCTATTTTCAACCCTAGCACATCTTTTCACTTATAACTTTATTATAGCCTTATCCTCGCCATCTCTTAATTTCCTTAAATTCACACTTTATGATCTGTCCATAATGTATCAGTTACCTTATCATCATAGTACCATCCCCTATTATCCTCATATCGGAAATTATATGCCCTCATTTTCAACCTTAGTAAATCCCTTCACTTTACTTAATTTTATCTTATCTTTCTCTTAGTTCCTTAAATTCACATTGTATAACATATTTATAACATAACGGTTACTTGGCCTGGGATTATCCACATATAGGAGAGATTTCCACCCACCTGGTAACATACGGGGGCCGTACACTCTCGTTACTCAAGATATTACACCCCGTCGGCGGTTATACAGTCGAGAACGATGGCGTGCCTGGCTATTCTCATATAACCGGGTATGTGTGGAGTAATCGCTAGTGCCTTTGTCACAACTTGCTAAATAACAATTATCCTGGTTGGCCAGATGGCAGTTTTCAGGTCTGGGGTCATCCACATATAGGGAAGATTACCACCCACCTGGTAACGTACGGGGGGCTGTACACTCACGTTACTCTGGATATTACACCCAATCGGCGGTTATACAGTCGAGGACGATGGCGTGCCTAACTATTCTCGTATAACCGGGTATGTGGGGAATGATCACCGGTGCAACTGTCATAACCTGCTGAATAACATTTATTTTTAATGCCACTGTTCCAGTGATCTCTATCCCCAGTCTGTATCATTGTTTCGATAACCTAGCTTCGTTGCACTTAACCTATATCAATTGCTTGCTTGTTTTGTTTGTCCTTTACTTGTCTTGCTTGCATTAACGGTCCTTTACTCACTGTGTTGCAACCGTTGTTGGGTACTTATCATCCTCAGTCATACTGTTTTATCTTTGATTAGCAATAACATCTTTCTTTACAATTAGTTAGACTGAGCATGTCGAAATTAAATGATACCGAGCATATGAAAATGATATTGCAATGGTGATTGGTGATCGAAACCATGACGTGGAGACTATGTCATTCTGACCTTGAGCTAGTGCTACCTTGCATGCATGCTGCTTCGGACTAAACTATGCATTTTTCGACAATGAATCGTATAATTTTTAATACACGCTAAATGATGAATAGATGTTACTTATTATATATATATATTGATATTAATACTATTTTTATTGAAGAGGAGGAGGGAAGCCATCCCCACAAATCGGTGCACGGTGAAGCAGCGTCCAATCACAGCGCTCACAGGAGCTCTGATGGGGGCCCACATGATCCTCACTCCGCGGCCAAATGCCAAGCTGTTTAGCTTTTGTGTTTTTTTTCGTCACGTGCTTAGTCGACGCGACGCGACGCGTCCGCTACGCGACTCTACTCGTCGCTGGTCCGTGCTACACGCGCGCCCCTCTGCACTCCACTGGGTAGTGCGTTCAACACCGCATGCGGGAGATAGCACTGCACACGAAACAAAGCAAGTACAGGTACACACTACATACATAGCCTCCATGCTGCCGACCTTCTCGCCGGCGGCCACCGCGTCGGCCTTGCCCCCGCCGCGCCCCATACCGGGCGGCTACGGCCTGCCGGTGCTCGGCCCGCTCAGGGACCGCCTCGACTACTTCTGGTTCCAGGGGCCCGACGACTTCTTCCGCCGCCGCGCCGCCGCGCACAAGAGCACCGTCTTCCGGGCCAACATCCCGCCCACCTTCCCCTTCTTCCTCGGCATCGATCCGCGGGTCGTCGCCGTCGTCGACGCCGCCTCCTTCACCGCGCTCTTCGACGCCGCCCTTGTCGACAAGCGCGACGTCCTCATCGGCCCCTACAACCCCAGCGTCAGCTTCACCGGCGGCACGCGCGTCGGCGTCTACCTCGACACCGAGGAGCCCGACCACGCGCGCACCAAGGCCTTCGCCATGGATCTCCTCCGCCGCGGCGCCCGCACCTGGGCAGCCGAGTTCAGCGCCGGCGTCGACGCCATGCTCGCCACCGTCGAGGCCGACCGCGCCAAGGCCGACAAGCCCGCCGTCAGCTACCTGCTTCCGCTCCAGCAATGCATCTTCCGGTTCCTCTGCAAGGCGCTCGTCGGCGCCGACCCGGCGGCCGACGCCCTCGTGGACATGCTCGGCTCCTACATCCTCGACGTGTGGCTGGGCCTGCAGATCGTACCCACGCAGAAGGTGGGCGTCATCCCGCAGCCACTCGAGGAGCTGCTCCTCCACACCTTCCCCCTGCCGTCCTTTGTCATCAAGCCCGGCTACGACCTGCTCTACCGCTTCGTCGAGAAGAACGGCGCCGACGCCGTCTCCGTCGCCGAGAAGGAGCACGGCATTGCCAGGAGGGATGCCATCAACAACATCCTCTTTGTGCTGGGCTTCAACGCGTTCGGCGGCTTCTCGGTGTTCCTGCCCTTCCTGATCACCGAGGTCGGGCAGGACAAGACCGGGCTTCGGCCGCGGCTGAGGGAGGAGGTGCGGCGGGTGCTGGGCGATGGTGGCGAGGTCGGGTTCGCGGCGGTGAGGGAGATGCCGCTGGTGCGGTCGACGGTGTACGAGGTGCTCCGGATGCAGCCTCCTGTGCCACTGCAGTTCGGGCGGGCGCGGCGGGACTTCGTGCTGCGGTCGCACGACGCGGCGTTCGCCGTGGCCAAGGGCGAGCTACTGTGCGGGTACCAGAAGCTGGCGATGCGGGACCCGGTGGTGTTCGAGCGGCCGGAGGAGTTCGTGCCGGACAGGTTCCTGGGCGCCGAGGGCGAGGCGCTGCTGCAGTACGTGTACTGGTCCAACGGGCCGGAGACCGGCGAGCCGTCAACCGGGAACAAGCAGTGCGCGGCCAAGGAGGCCGTCGTCGCCACGGCGTGCATGCTCCTCGCCGAGCTGTTCCGGCGCTACGACGACTTCGAGTGCGAGAGCACGTCATTCACCAAGCTCCAGAAGCGGCAGCCCAGTTAACGTCCATCTGCATCTGCACGTAGGAAGTAGGCCGATTTCCCCCTCTATTTCAGCTGGTAAATAAAAATAAAAAAGGACTTCTCTGTTCTTAAGTGGATACATTACATGCCGATGCCCTGCTCATTTCGGCTTCAACTTCTGACTTATTTTTAATATTTATAAATTTCGTTTTTTTGAACTTTTAGTTTTTTTGAGCTTTTTAGCCGGTTCTTTTTTTCCCGTATTCGTTTGCGTTGTCCGTAATGAGCTAGCATATTTTTTCTATTTTAAATTTTTTTAAAATTTAATTACGCAAAATAAGTCACCTTCACCTGATGAAAATTTCATCGCTCACAGTGTAATTTCACCATAAGCCACGACTTTTCACCAAACCGAAGCGGGCCGGTTATGCAGGGGATGTCAAGGACTCTCGTTGTTTGTTCCTGGGAATTGGTACCTAGTACTCAAGTGTTTTTTAGAATTGAACACTCGAATTTCTTACCACATAATTTTGTCTTGAGATTTATGCTCCACTTCTTTCTTCAGCTTCGACAGCAGCTCCAGTGAGTTACGGGTTTGGATTGAGTTCAACGGAGCTCCTAGATTTAGAGGGAGTCTGGGGTGGCGGTGGCACCGCCGGTGCTGTGGGTCAGAGGAGGGTGGTGGGTGACAGTCGATAGGTGGAACGACGTTTGGACGTGGAGTCGAGTTAGGTTGGGCGGGGATGTGCGGTGACGGAAGAGGTGGTGGGCGACGCCGACTGACGCGTCAGGAGGCGGAAGCGGTGGCGAGTAGGGCTCGTCGGTGGTGGTGGTGTGGAGGAGAGGGTGGTACACTGGTAGGATGGGGTGCAGGTCAGGGAGAGGATGCAAGTGGCTGGAGAGAGAACAGTGAAGAAAATGGACATTGGTGGGGCTTGCTGGCACTGGCGTCGGAGTTGACGTTGGGGAGGCGGCAAGTAGGATGACAGGGGGAGGGGTAGGGTTTGAGGGTGGAGTGAGATGAGAAAATTTATATAGTTAAAGGGAGGATGGTGCCTATTAAATCTAGATGCAGAGACTTAAAATCTAAATACTCTTAAACAAAATATTACTTAAGTTTTGACTAGACACCGTCTTGTTCCCTACCATATCAATATCTTTACTATTATAAAAGAACGAGTTGATGGTTGTACGTCCATTCTCCTCTAACCGTTCTATTCCCTCAACTTATCACTATTATCCATTTTCTAACCGATCAGAGCAACTCTTTTCTATAGCACGATTATCTATATATTCAATGAGTTTCGTTGCAACACACGGGTACATAACTAGTAATCCCGTATATGTGAATACTCGACACGTACTAGTGTATACGTACACTGGCGTTTTCAACGTAGTGTACGTAGAGTATGGACCGAGTATTTAGCAATAGAAGGATCCCAGATTCCCGGTGGAGAAGATGGACGGAGGGAAAGCAAGAAACACGAGTGAGGCAAAGGCAAGAGAAAACGACGAATGGTTGATTGCTTTGTACTTGTCTCTTGCGCTTGGTGCTGCAGCCATCAAGACAAGGATGCATGGACATTGGGCGGTGACCACATACACTACGGTATCCCTGAATCTAATCCATCAAAAGGGTCTTTTTTCTTCTCAAAAATCATTTTTCAGTTTTTCTATAGTAAATAGCTTTTAAACAAAGTGTTTTTAAAATATGATCTATTAATTAATTATATTATACACTATAACGACTTTATTTATATCGGTTCTCTGTGTCATCGAACAGTCTACGTGATGAGTGATGAGCTTCAGTGGCTATAACCAAACACGGATCTACGGCCACCGTCACGTGTAAACGACATGACACACGGGTATGGCAAATATCTCTTGTATGTATAGTATTGACAACTACTCTACTGTTGAGCCAGCAGGGTCGATCTTACGTCGACAACTCTTTCTCCCCTATATTGTTGACTACAAAACAAGCTTAGGGATGGCAATTTCCTCTAGGATGGGTCTCACGGGAAATATCTCTATAGGGGCAAGGGTGATCTCTTCCAGGGGAACGGATGGGGCCTGCTATGCTAGCGGGGTAGGGATAGGGGTCGCCCTTCCCAGGGACCCTATGGGGACCCGATAAATATAAAAAAATAATTTTCAAATAATAGATTATGGTTTTTAATATGAAAGATTGTATTCTTTTTTTTGTATATTTGATTAAAACTTGAATCTATATGTTAGAATATATATTTTAAAGCTATATTTTTTAAAAAATCTGCCTAAATAATTATAAATAATAAATAAAGTCATATTATTTTTTAAAAAATATTTTACCTATTTTTATCCCATGGGATCCTTGTGGTAGAGTCCCGTGGGGACAAGGGACATGGGGCATCTCTCCGGCAACCTTAGTGGGGCGGGGCGGGGGTGTACTATTCTTTGTATTTGCCACCCAGTCGTCTGGTATTGGCGTGTGCTTTACACTCCAACAAGATCCTCTGCCAGTTTTTCCTTCCTTTGAGGAGTAAAAATGAGTGAAAGAGAGTTGGTGAGTAAAAATGAGTGAATGGCTTGACTTATACCCCTTGGGAGGTATATATATATATATATATATATATATATATATATATATATATATATATATATATATATATATGAATGGGCGAATAGAAGTTTCCTATCATATCCCTCCATAATTGCAAATGTTAAAAGTATAATGGTATATCCCTTTAGACATACAACATTACGATATTGAGCTTGCTCTAAGACCCACTAGTTAATCCTAATTGCTCGAGGGGGTTAGACACCCCTACAACAAGTAGAGTTAGAAATAGGTTATAGTAACACTAGAGTAACTACCTCACATTATAGATGCTTTTATAGCCACATAAAAAATAGGCAGCCTAGAGCCGCATAAAGGGTGTGGGTGTGTGTGTGGGGGGGATGGAAGCTAGAAATATGTTAATCGGATCGAATTCAGTCGGATATTGCTTATTCAATATTCTATCCTATATTTTTTCTCAGATTCGGAGTCGAATACGGATAGTGCCGGATACGAATACGAATCCGGATAGTATCGGTCCCAGATACGGAACGAATACGGAGCGTGCGAATACGATAACGAATATCTCGTAGGATATTACGTAGGAATACAAAAGTCATATATAGACGGGTAGAAAATGTAATGTAATAAATTGGTTGAAAAAACTATCAAACCCCACATGCAAACATGTAGTTTTTTGTGGAACACCTTGGGGTGATCAGCAAGTTTATGCATATATAGACTGGTAGAAAATGTAATGTAATCTAATGTAACAAAAAATATATATAGACTGGTACAAAAGGCTTATACAAAAGGCTTCTCCAACTGGACAATACCACCAAAGAGTAATTGTGATGGATCCGACTATCCGAATCCGAGAATCCGACTATCCGAATCCGACTCCAAATCCGGATATCTGAAAAATATATTCGGGTATTATCCGATAAAATCCCGGATAGTATCCGTATCCGCTTGATAGTTATTTTCCGAATTATAGCATACCTACAATAGTAGGTATATGGTATACCCTTCTCCATGGGAGACATAGCACTCAGAGAGCTAGAGAGAGTTAGCTGGTGAGTAATAATGAATAGATCTGGCCTCTTCATACCCCTCTTGGAGGTTTATATACATGAGTGGGGTAGGATGTGAATTTTCCATCCTACCCCTTAATAATTACAAAATGTGAGGGTATATTGGTATATTCCTCTATACTATTGGGCCTGTTGCAAGACCCAATCATAGGCGTGGAGGTCCCGGTGGCTGAGCTGACGTGACCAACTATCCCACCCCGTCCCCGCCAGTAAGCACGAAGGTTCCGATGAACGAGTTGATGCAATTGGTAGCTCCAGGTCCTCTAACGCCGAGGTTGCGACCGTGTCATCGAGTTCCTATTCCGTGTGGGTGGCACATAAAGACGGAGTTGTGAATCGGGCCGCCCCTCCAAGGCGATACCTACGAGGAGGGCAGCGCAGTCCCGCCATGCAACCGAAGGCGCCCCGTTGAGGTGTGGTTTTTCGAGGCGGAGTCGTGGGTCGGGTTACCCCTCTGTAGTGATGCCTACGAGGAGGGCGGCGAAGTCCCGCGATGCAACCGAAGGCGCCCCGTCGAGGTGTGGATTTTGAGGCGGAGTCGTGGGTCGAGCCGACCCTCCGAGGCGATGCATACGAGGAGGGCGACGAAGACCCGTGATGTAGCCGAAGGCGCCCCGTCGAGGCGGAGCTTTCGAAGCGGAGTTATCGGAGTATCAGCCATGAAGTGTACGGATGAAGTGTCGACCGTGAGGTGATCGAACGAAGTCTCGACCGTGAGGTGGTCGAACGGAGTCACGACCATAAGGCGGTCGGACGAAATTTCGACTGCGAGACCATTGGACGAAGCGTGTATGACCGTAAGTCGATCGGATGAAGTCGGCGGCGGAACGAAGCTCTTGACGCTCGCAGTTTGTCCCCCACCCTTCAGACCTGGAGTCGACGAAGTCGGAGGTAAGACGAAACTGTGACGTGCGCGATTCGTCCCCCACCCTTCGGACACGGGGTCGACGAAGTTGGCGGCGAGACGAAGCTGTGATGCGCGGTCTGTCCCGCAGCGTCTACGACCACGAGGTGGTCAGACAAAGTCACGACCGCAAGGTGGTCGGACGAAGTCTCGACCGTGAAACGGTTGGAGCATGTCACGACCGTGAGGCGGTCGGACTAAGCATCTACGACCACGAGGTGGTCAGACGAAGTCTCAACTGTGAGACAGTCGGACGAAGTCGGCGGTGGGACGAAGCTCTTGACGTGCGTGGCCTGTCCACCACCCTTCGGACTTGGCGTCGACGAAGTCGGCGGCGAGATGAAACTCTGAGGAGCGCGGTCTGTCTCCCACCCGTTGGACTCGGGGTCGACGAAGTCGGCGAGACGAAGCTCTGACACGCGTCCGTCCGTAGTGTCAACGACCAGGATGTGGTCAGACGAGCGTCGATGAAGCTTCGACCCCGAGGGGTTGGACGACATCGCCGAAGGCACGATAGGTGTCAACGAAGTCGGTGACGGGACGAAGGCTTCGTGGCGGCGCGCCCGTCCC
>JAYGGG010000765.1:0-10000 GCA_036346245.1 Bonia amplexicaulis | reverse complement strand
GTCCCGAAACCACGAAACGACTAGGAAAGCTAAAATGTGAGCTATAGGTCATGCTTTACCAAATGTGCTCAAAATAAAATACTAGACAACTCGTAACACCGTAACGAATAGAAAAGTCGAAAATCATAGCTATAGTTATGCTTTCAAGAAATGTGGTCCGAAATTAAAAATCCCTGACCGCCCAGAACTGTGGAACAACTAGAAAGTCGATAATCGTGAGCTATCCACACGATTCGGCCAAATGTGCTCCAAAATTAAAAATCCTGACCGCCCGTGAACCCCTCGAACAACTAGAAAGCTAAAATCGTGAGCTATAGGTCACGCTTTGGTCAAATGTGCTTCAAAATAAAAATCTCAGACCGGTCCGAAACCCCGAACGACTAGAAAAGCTAAATGTGAGCTATAGGTCACCTATTCTACCAAATGTGCTCCAAAAATAAAATCCTCACAGTCCCAGAACCCCGAACGATTAGAAAACGGAAAATCATGAGCTATAGGTCACGCTTCACCAAATGTGCTTCAAAATAAAAATCGCGGACCGCTTCCAGAACCCCGGACGAGTAGAAAAGCTGAAATCGTGAGCTATAGGCCACGCTTTCGCCAACCGCCTAAGAAACAAAATTTCGACCGCCAAGTTAACCCTTGAACGACTAGAAAAGCTGAAATCGTGAGTTATAGTTACGCTTTGGGAAATGTGTTCAAAATTAAAAAACTCGATCGCCCTAGAACACCGAACGATTAGAAAAGTCAAATCGTGAGCTATAGGTCACGCCACCAACCGCCCGAAACAAAAATCGCCAAAAGCTCGTAACACCGCACGACTAGAAAAGTCAAAATCGTGAGTTATAGGTCATGCTTTCGCCAAATGTGCTTCAAAAATAAAAATACCTGACCGCTTCTAGAAACACCGAACGACTAGAAAAGCCGAAAATATTGCGCTATAGGTACGCCACCGAATCTTCCCAAGAATCAAAATTCTCCGACCGCCCGCTTACCCTTGAACAACTAGAAAACTCAAAATCGTGAGCTATAGGTCACGCTTTCGGCCAAATGTGATGCGAAAACCCTGAGTCCTCCAAGAACCCCGAACTACTAAAAAGGGGAAAATCTTGAGTCAGGCCACCCTTTCGCCCAAATGTGATGCTATTAAAATCTCAAAGATCCTCCCAGAACACCGAACGATTAGAAAAGTTGAAAATCGTTAGCTATAGGTCACACTTTCGACATGACAGTTCAAAAATAAAAATCCTCGGATCGCCCCGATAACCCCGAAACTACTAGAAAAGTCAAATCATGAGCTATAGGTTATGCTTTCATTCAAATTAGCTTCGAAACAAAATTCCGTAATGTTTCGTGAACCCTAGAACGACTAGAAAAGTTGAAAATCGTGAGGTATAGGTCAATCTTTCTGCCAAATATGCTCCAAAATTAAAAATACCCGTGACCGCCCGTGAACCCCGAACGACTTGAAAAGTCGAAATCGTGAGCTATAGTCACTCTTTCGCCAATGTGTTCGGAATTAAAAATCCTCGACCGTCCGAAACCACGAAACGACTAGGAAAGCTAAAATGTGAGCTATAGGTCATGCTTTCGCCAAATGTGCTCAAAAATAAAATACCAGACGACTGCAACACCGTAACTAATAGAAAAGTCGAAAATCGTTAGCTATAGGTATGCTTTCGCAAATGTGGTCCGAAATTAAAAATCCCTGACCGCCCCAGAACCGTGGAACAACTAGAAAAGCCGATAATCGTGAGCTATCACACGCATTCGGCCAAATGTGCTCCAAAATTAAAAATCCCTGACCGCCCGTGAACCCCGAACAACTAGAAAGCTAAAATCGTGAGCTATAGGTCACGCCCGGCCAAATGTGCTTCAAAATAAAATCTCCGACCGGTCCCGAAACCCCGAACGACTAGAAAAGCTAAATGTGAGCTATAAGTCACCTATTCGCCAAATGTGCTCCAAAAATAAAATCCTCGACAGTCCCAGAACCCCGAACGATTAGAAAACTGAAAATCATGAGCTATAGGTCACGCCACCAAATGTGCTCAAAAATAAAATCGCCGGACCGCCCCAGAACCCCGGACGAGTAGAAAAGTCGAAATCGTGAGCTATAGGTCACGCCGCCAAATCGCCCAAGAAACAAAATCCTCGACCGCTATGTTAACCCTTGAACGATTAGAAAAGTCAAATCGTGAGTTATAGATACGCTTTGGGAAATGCGCCCAAAATTAAAAACTCGATCGCCCGTAGAACACCGAAACGACTAGAAAAGTCAAATCGTGAGCTATAGGTCACGCCGACCAAATCGCTTCCGAGAAACAAAAATCGCTTGAAAGTCTCCTGAACACTAGCACGACTAGAAAAGCCGAAAATCGTGAGTTATAGGTCATGCTTTCGCCAAATGTGCTTCAAAAATAAAATACCCGGACCGCCTAAAACACTCGAACGACTAGAAAAGCCGAAAATATTGAGCTTATAGGTACGCCACCGAATCTTCCAAGAATCAAAATTCTCCGACCGCCTGCTTACCCTTGAACAACTAGAAAAGCTGAAAATCGTGAGCTATAGGTCACGCTTTGGTCAAATGTGATGCGAAACCCCGAGTCCTCCAAGAACCCCTAACTACTAGAAAAGGGGAAAATCTTGAGTCAGGTCACCCTTTCGCCCAAATGTGATGCGACAAAATCTCAAGATCCTCCTAGAACGCCGAACGATTAGAAAAGTTGAAAATCATGATTATAAGTCACACTTTCTGGACAGACAGCCCGAAAAATAAAAATCTCGATCGCCTCCGATAACCCCGAACTACTAGAAAAGTCGAAATCGCGAGCTATAGGTTATGCTTTCGTCCAAATTAGCTTCGAGAAACAAAAATTCCAGAATGTTTCGGTAACCCTAGAACGACTAGAAAAGTTGAAAATCGTGAGGTATAGGTCAATCTTTCGCCAAATATGCTCCAAAATTAAAATACCCAGACTAGCCCCAGAACCCGAACGACTTGAAAAGTCAAAATCGTGAGCTATAGGTCACTCTTTCTACCAAATGTGTCTGAAATTAAAAATCCTCGTGACCGTCCCGAAACCACGAAACGACTAGGAAAGCTAAATGTGAGCTATAGGTCATGCTTTCGCCAAATGTGCTCAAAAATAAAATACCAGTGACGACTCGTAACACCGTAACGAATAGAAAGCTGAAAATCGTTAGCTATAGGTATGCTTTCGGCAAATGTGGTCCGAAAATTAAAAATCCCCGGACTGGCCCGGTAACCGTGGAACAACTAGAAAAGCTGATAATCGTGAGCTATCGGTCACGATTCGGCCAAATGTGCTCCAAAATTAAAAATCTCGACCGCCCCAGAACCCCGAACAACTAGAAAAGCTAAAATCGTGAGCTATAGGTCACGCTTTTGGTCAAATGTGCTCAAAATAAAATTCTCGACCGGTCCCGAAACCCCGAACGACTAGAAAAGCTAAATGTGAGCTATAGGTCACCTATTCGCCAAATGTGCTCCAAAAATAAAAATCCTCGACAGTCCCAGAACCCCGAACGATTAGAAAACTGAAAATCATGAGCTATAGGTCACGCTTTCACCAAATGTGCTTCAAAATAAAATCGCCGGACCGCTTCCCAGAACCCCGGACGAGAAAAGCTGAAATCGTGAGCTATAGGTCACGCCGCCAACCGCCCAAGAAACAAAATTCCTCGACCGCCGGTAACCCTTGAACGACTAGAAAAGTCGAAATCGTGAGTTATAGATACGCTTTGGGAAATGTGCTCAAAATTAAAAACTCGGATCGCCCGAACATTGAAACGACTAGAAAAGCCGAAATCGTGAGCTATAGGTCACGCCACCAAATCGCCCGAGAAACAAAAATCGCTTGAAAGCTCCGTGAACACCGCACGACTAGAAAAGCTGAAAATCGTGAGTTATAGGTCATGCTTTCGCCAAATGTGCTTCAAAAATAAAAATACCCGGACCGCTTAGAAACACCGAACGACTAGAAAAGCCGAAAATATTAGCTTATAGGTACGCCACCGAATCTTCTCCAAGAATAAAATTCCCGACCGCCTGCTTACCCTTGAACAACTAGAAAAGCTGAAAATCGTGAGCTATAGGTCACGCTTTGGTCAAATGTGATGCGAAAACCCCGAGTCCTCCAAGAACCCTTAACTACTAGAAAAGGGGAAAATCTTGAGTGTAGGTCACCTTTTCGCCCAAATGTGATGCTATTAAAATCTCAAAGATCCTCCTAGAACGCCGAACGATTAGAAAAGTTGAAAATCGTTAGCTATAGGTCACACTTTCGACAGATGTGCCAAAAATAAAAACTCGATCGCCCGATAACGCCGAAACTACTAGAAAAGCTGAAATCGCGAGCTATAGGTTATGCTGTCATCCAAATTAGCTTCGAGAAACAAAAATTCCGCATACTTTGCAAACCCTAGAACGACTAGAAAAGTTGAAAATCGTGAGGTATTGGTCAATCTTTCGCCAAATGTGCTCCAAAATTAAAATACCCGACCGCCCGTAATCCTCGAACGACTTGAAAGCCGAAAATCGTGAGATATAGGTCACGCCGCCAAATGTGTCAAAATTAAAATCCTCGACCGTCCGAAACCACGAAACGACTAGGAAAGCTAAAATGTGAGCTATAGGTCATGCTTTCTGCCAAATGTGCTCAAAAATAAAATACCAGACGACTGTAACACCGTAACCAATGTAAAAGCTGAAAATCGTTAGCTATAGGTATGCTTTCGCAAATGTGGTCCGAAAATTAAAAATCCCTGACCGCCCAGAACTTGGAACAACTAGAAAGTCGATAATCGTGAGCTATCGGTCACGATTCGGCCAAATGTGCTCCAAAATTAAAAATCCTTGACCGCCCGCAGAACCCCGAACAACTAGAAAAGCTAAAATCGTGAGCTATAGGTCACGCCGGCCAAATGTGCTTCAAAATAAAATCTCCGCGACCGGTCCGAAACCCCTGAACGACTAGAAAAGCTAAATGTGAGCTATAGGTCACCCATTCGCCAAATGTGCTCCAAAAATAAAATTCCTCGCACAGTCCGTGAACCCCGAACGATTAGAAAACGGAAAATCATGAGCTATAGGTCACGCCACCAAATGTGCTTCAAAATAAAAATCACCGGACCGCTCCCAGAACCCCGGACGATTAGAAAAGCTGAAATCGTGAGCTATAGGTCACGCCGCCAAATCGCTCCAAGAAACAAAATTCTCGACCGCTAAGTAACCTTGAACGACTAGAAAAGCTGAAATCGTGAGTTATGATACGCTTTTGGGAAAGGTGTTCAAAATTAAAAACTTCGGACCGCCCGTGAACACCGAACGACTAGAAAAGCCGAAATCGTGAGCTATAGGTCACGCCACCAACCGCCCCGAGAAACAAAATCGCTTGAAAGCTCCAGAACACCGCACGACTAGAAAAGTCGAAAATCGTGAGTTATAGGTCATGCTTTCGCCAAATGTGCTTCAAAAATAAAAATACCCGGACCGCCTAGAAACACCGAACGACTAGAAAAGCCGAAAATATTGCTATAGGTACGCCACCAATCTTCCAAGAATCAAAATTCCCCGATCGCCTCCGCTTACCCTTGAACAACTAGAAAGCTGAAAATCGTGAGCTATAGGTCACGCTTTCGGCCAAATGTGATGCGAAAACCCTGAGTCCTCCAAGAACCCTTTAACTACTAGAAAAGGGGAAAATCTTGAGTCAGGCCACCCTTTCGCCCAAATGTGATGCGACAAAATCTCAAGATCCTCCTGACGACTGAACGCCGAACGATTAGAAAAGTTGAAAATCGTAGCTATAGGTCACACTTTCTGACGATGTGCCCAAAAATAAAAACTCGGACCGCCCGATAACCCCGAAACTACTAGAAAAGCTGAAATCGTGAGCTATAGGTTATGTCATTCAAATTAGCTTCAAGAAGCAAAATTCCGAATACTTCGCTAACCCTAGAACGACTAGAAAAGTTGAAAATCGTGAGGTATTTGTCAATCTTTCGCCAAATGTGCTCCAAAATTAAAATACCCAGACCGCCCCAGAACCCCGAACGACTTGAAAGCTGAAAATCGTGAGCTATAGGTAACGCCGCCAAATGTGTTCAAAATTAAAAATCCTCGTGACCGGTTCTAAACCACGAAACGACTCAGAAAGCTAAAATGTGAGCTATAGGTCATGCTTTCGCCAACCGCCTCAAAAATAAAATATACAGACGACTCGTAACACCGTAACGAATTGAAAAGCTGAAAATCGTTAGCTATAGGTATACTTTCGCAAATGTGGTCCGAAATTAAAATCCTGACCGCCCGAACCGTGGAACAACTAGAAAAGCCGAGCAACCGTGAGCTATCGGTCACGATTCGGTCAAATATGCTCCAAAATTAAAAATCCTGACCGCCCCAGAACCCCGAACAACTAGAAAAGCTAAAAATCGTGAGCTATAGGTCACGCTCCGGCCAAATGTGCTTCGAAAATAAAATCTCCGACCGGTCCCAAACCCCGAACGACTAGAAAAGCTAAAATGTGAGCTATAGGTCACCTATTCGCCAAATGTACCCAAAAATAAAATCCTCGACAGTCCCAGAACCCCGAACAACTAGAAAAGCTAAAATCGTGAGCTATAGGTTACGCTTTTCGCCAAATGTGCTTCAAAATAAAATCTCCGACTAGTCCGAAAACCACTGAACGACTAGAAAAGCTAAAATATGAGCTATAGGTCACCTATTCGCCAAATGTGCCCAAGAAACAAAATTCCTCGATTGCGCTGCTAACCCTTGAACGACTAGAAAAGCCGAAATCGTGAGTTATAGATACGCTTTTGGGAAATGTGTTCAAAATGAAAAACCTCGGATCGCCCCAGAACACCGAAACGACTAGAAAAGCCGAAATCGTGAGCTATAGGTCATGCTTTCACCAAATCGCCTGAAACAAAAAATAGCCTGAAAGTCTTGTAACACTAGCACGACTAGAAAAGTCGAAAATCGTGAGTTATAGGTCATGCTTTCGCCAAATGTGCTTCAAAAAATAAAATACCCGGACCGCTTAGAAACACCGAACGACTAGAAAAGCCGAAAATATTGCGCTATAGGTACGCCAAATTTAATCTTCCAAGAATCAAAATTCCCGACCGCTCTGCTTACCCTTGAACAACTAGAAAAGCTGAAAATCGTGAGCTATAGGTCACGCTTTGGCCAAATGTGATGCGAAACCCGAGTCCTCCAAGAACCCCGAACGACTAGAAAAGGGGAAAATCTTGAGTCAGGCCACCCTTTCGCCCAAATGTGATGCGACAAAAATTCAAGATCCTCCCAGAACACCGAACGATTAGAAAAGTTGAAAATCGTGAGCTATAGGTCACACTTTCTGACAGACAGTTCAAAAATAAAAATCTCCGGACCGCCCGATAACCCCGAAACTACTAGAAAAGCTCAAATCATGAAGCTATTGGTTATGTTGTTCAAATTAGCTTCGAAGCAAAATTCCGCATGCTTCGAACCCTAGAACGACTAGAAAAGTTGAAAATCGTGAGGTATTGGTCAGCTTTTCTACCAAATGTGCTCCAAAATTAAAAATACCCGACCGCCCAGAACCTTGAACGACTTGGAAAGTCGAAAATCGTGAGCTATAGGACACGCCGCCAAATGTGTTCGAAATTAAAATCCTCGACCGGTCCTAAACCACGAAACGACTAGGAAAGCTAAATGTGAGCTATAGGTCATGCTTTCGCCAAATGTGCTCAAAATAAAATACCAGACGACTCGTAACACCGTAACGAATAGAAAAGCCGAAAATCGTTAGCTATAGGTATGCCGCAAATGTGGTCCGAAAATTAAAATCCTGACCGCCCCAGAACTGTGGAACAACTAGAAAAGCCGGTAATCGTGAGCTATCAGGTCACGATTCGGCCAAATGTGCTCCAAAATTAAAAATCCTGACCGCCCGTGAACCCGAACAACTAGAAAAGCTAAAATCGTGAGCTATAGGTCACGCTTTGGCCAAATGTGCTCAAAATAAAATCTCCGACCGGTCCCGAAACCCCGTAACGACTAGAAAAGCTAAATGTGAGCTATAGGTCACCTATTCGCCAAATGTGGTCCAAAAATAAAATCCTCGACAGTCCCAGAACCCCGAACGATTAGAAAACTAAAAATCATGAGCTATAGGTCACGCCGCCCAAATGTGCTTCAAAAATAAAATCGCCGGACCGCTTCCAGAACCCCGGACGAGTAGAAAAGCTGAAATCGTGAGCTATAGGTCACGCCGCCAAATCGCCTAAGAAACAAAATTCCTCGATCAACGCTAAGTAACCCTTGAACGACTAGAAATGCTGAAATCGTGAGTTATAGATACGCTTTTGGGAAATGTGTCAAATGAAAAACCTGATCGCCCGTGAACACCGAACGACTAGAAAAGTCGAAATCGTGAGCTATAGGTCACGCCACCAACCGCCCGAGAAACAAAAATCGCTTGAAGCTCCCGAACATTGGCACGACTAGAAAAGTCGAAAATCGTGAGTTATAGGTCATGCTTTCCAAATGTGCTTCAAAAATAAAATACCCGGACCGCTTAGAAACACTGAACGACTAGAAAAGCCGAAAATATTGCGCTATAGGTACGCTTTCACCGAATCTTCCAAGAATCAAAATTCCCCGACCGCGCCTGCTTACCCTTGAACAACTAGAAAAGCTGAAAATCGTGAGCTATAGGTCACGCTTTCCAAATGTGATGCGAAACCCTGAGTCCTCCAAGAACCCCTTTAACTACTAGAAAAGGGGAAAATCTTGAGTCAGGCCACCCTTTCGCCAAAATGTGATGCGATTAAAATCTCAAGATCCTCCTAAGCACGCCGGAACGACAGAAAAGTTGAAAATCGCGAGCTATAGGTCACACTTTCGACATATGTGCCCGAAAAATAAAAACTCGATCGTCCGATAACGCCGAAACTACTAGAAAAGCTGAAATCATGAGCTATAGGTTATGTCATTCAAATTAGCTTCGAAACAAAATTCCGTAATACTTTGTGAACCCTAGAACGACTAGAAAAGTTGAAAATCGTGAGGTATTGGTCAATCTTTCTACCAAATGTGCTCCAAAATTAAAAATACCCAGACCGCCCCAGAACTCTGAACGACTTGAAAGTCTGAAAATCGTGAGCTATAGGTCACGCCGCCAAATGTGCTCCAAAATTAAAATCCTCGTGACCGTCCCGAAACCACGAAACGACTAGGAAAGCTAAATGTGAGCTATAGGTCATGCTTTCGCCAAATGTGCTCAAAAATAAAATACTGTGACGACTGTAACACCGTAACGAATGAAAAGCTAAAATCGTTAGCTATAGGTATGCTTTCGCAAATGTGGTCCGAAAATTAAAAATCCCTGACCGCCCGTGAACCCCGAACAACTAGAAAGCTGAAAATCGTGAGCTATAGGTCACGCCGGCCAAATGTGATGCGAAAACCCTGAGTCCTCCAAGAACCCCGAACGACTAGAAAAGGGGAAAATCTTGAGTCAGGCCACCCGCCCAAATGTGATGCTAAAAATCTCAAGATCCTCCTAGAACGCCGAACGATTAGAAAAGTTGAAAATCGCAGCTATAGGTCACACTTTCTGACGACAAAGTTCCGAAAAATAAAAACTCGGATCGCCTCCGATAAACCCGAAACTACTAGAAAAGTCAAATCATGAGCTAGAAGTTATGTTTCATTCAAATTAGCTTCAAGAAGCAAAATTCCGCATACTGCTAACCCTAGAACGACTAGAAAAGTTGAAAATCGTGAGGTATTTGTCAATCTTCTACCAAATGTGCTTAAAAATTAAAAATACCCGTGACCGCCCTGTGAACTCGAACGACTTTGAAAGCTGAAAATCGTGAGCTATAGGTCACGCCGCCAAATGTGTGCTCAAAATTAAAATCTTTGCACCGTCCGAAACCACGAAACGACTGTGAAAGCTAAAATGTGAGCTATAGG
>JAYGGG010000674.1:0-13159 GCA_036346245.1 Bonia amplexicaulis | reverse complement strand
GACCAAGCCAAGCTCGAATAGTTCACGAGTCTCGAACTTTTTACATCCTAACGGTGGGGGCACTCCCCAACACTCACCAAATAGGGAATTAAGGCCCCACTCGTTTTGACTTGAGCTTCGCTTACTTTCACTATTCCTAAAATTTGTCTTTTTCTGGCTTTTTGGCTTGTTTTGAGCTTTTTTGCTGGTTCTTTTTTTACCGTATTCGTTTGCATTATCGATGATAGGCTAACCTGTTTTTTATATTTTTAATTTTTTTAAAATTTAGTTACGCTAAATAAGTCATCATTAGCTACAATGTAATTTCAGTCAGTTACAATGTAATTTCAGTCAGCTACAGTACAATTTCAACTATAAATCAGTTTATTTTAGCCCAACTGAGCGGCAAGCTCTTGCCATCTTCGATATGGGAGGGCGAACATTAGGAATGTTTGACATGAAGATGTCGCGGTCCAAATAATCACCCTGTCGCCTTGAACCTACGCGGAGATTTTGATGATTGTTGCTTGAGGTACGTTGTTTATTTAGAGACCTATGCATAGTACAAACGTAAAAATGAAATGTATGCTTTGAAAATGGGAAAGCTTAGCTTATGGAGTAAGGACCCGTTTAGAATGTTGTAGTTTTTTTCTAATTCTTATAGAAATTGCATTGTTTCTTCCTCGCCAAAAAACAAAAATTCTCGTAAAATTCGTGTGGAATTTCTGCTTTCAGAGCTGGGCGGGAGGATTAGCGAAGCTTTGCATCTGCTGCGGCGACGAATTTTGGTCGGCGCCAGCGCCAGGAGGAGCTGAGGCCTCCACTCCAGCCAGCCAAACAAGGCACGGGCAGCATCCCGTCCCGGCTTGCAAGTTGCAACGTTACCAAACACGCACGCTGCACGCACCCGTAAACCCTGCTCCCACCTCTCCCCCCTCTCGGACACTCCACTACCCCACCATCCTTCCCTCCTCCTCTTCGCCGCCGCCTCCGTTCCTCCACCGCCGCCACCTACATTTCACCAAAACCCGCCATATCCTTGTAAATACAGCAGTAAAAGCACCGCCTCTCCACTCGCAGGGACCCCCCAAACCCCAGCACCAATGGCGGCCGCCACCCCCCGCGTGGGTTCCGCCTGCCTCGGATCCTCCTCAGGTGTGCTCACTGCGCTCGGGGCTTAACCTCTCGGTGGTGGATTTCAGCTGATTTTGCAGGCGTTCTGTCCTCTGCAGCGGCGAGGGGTGTGCGAGTGGCGAGGGCGGCGAGGTCTGGCGCCGGCGGCGGGCTGGTGGCGCGTGCCGCCGTTGCAGTTGCGTGCTCCGTTCCTCCTTGAACCGTTTGCTACCTGTCATTGCGATGCGTGTAATGTGTTGGTACGAACGAGTGTACTGAACATTTTGCTGATGTTGTATTTGTGTTTTTTTTCGTGTGCAGGGAAGGTGGATTCGACGAGCACGGCGACCTCCGAGTCTGACGGGTAAGAATGTACCACGCCTTCTCACCTATGGTGATATGCCTTCATGAGTCATAAGAATGTAGCCAGAACATTGTGTAGGTAGCTGGGCCATAGATAGGTAAGGACTGAGTGTGGAGAATCCTAAGAGGGGAGGGGATAGATATGGAATGTTGTTTGTTTCTGTTCATTTGTTTGGGGGAAGAAGAGATTCTATGTATGACTTTCATATGCAAAACTTCGCGCGTGTGGTTCCATCGATTGTCAAGCATGCAGGGTGTTGTTGATATATACTTGTGTTTTTGGGAAAATGTTGCACAAGAAAAAGTTGAAGGGGGAGGATGCAAAATGATGCCCCAAAAAGAAGGTAGCACACTGAATTTGGTCTGAATGGGTCAGATACACAGTTAAGCTTTAAGTATTAGCCTTGGGTTATTCTAGACCTGATTAAATGACCATTTCTTAAGAGCAAGCAATTTGGTATGCTCTAGATTCCGTTTGCCTTCTGATCTCTTTAAGGTATCAATTTAATATTATTTTGGCTTGGTTAATCAATCTTCTAATCATGCCCATTTTGTTAGACATCTGTTGTGCTTGTGAGATGAGGTTATCCTGCCAAATTTGCATCATAGGGGTTAACAATTGTTAAATTGATCAGGAATACTTAGTTGTATTGATAAACCATGGTTTTGATAAATTGTGCTGCATTCTTTAAGTGTCACAATAGTAAAGATTGTCTTTGTTGTTTTGTTAATATTTGATTATCACATCGTCAGTATGCCTTTTTGAAATAAGGGGATAATAGCTGTATATGCGATTTGCCCTATTGGTTTAAACCATTTGTTCTGGAAAACTTCATTTAAATATGATTAAGGCTGTCAGGATGTGTGTTTCATTTCTTCCTTTAGATTACTGTATTTTTTGTTTACATACTGCTGACAATTCAAAAGGTATAAACTAATGATCTCACTCTGATTTTGTTGCATTCATAATTGGGAAATTTTCTAGCTCCTTATTTACATGTTCGCCATAATCTACAACCCGCCTAGAAGAACCTTTTAGTAATTCAGACCCTTGCATTTCCCTTCAAGTCTATATCACCACCTTACCATCGGTTTAGATTCCAAAGTCTTACTAAAAACAGTTGTAACCCACACATGACATTTGCTTTTGCATCAATTGTCACCTAAGATTTGTTATTATTATACCTCTACCAGCATTGTGTTTTACACCCCACGACCGCTTAGACATAACGATTATCCTAGATGCACTAAGGTCTTAATGCTATATAATAGATATAAGGTGATAGTACATGTAGCCAAGTCAACTTTTGGGTAGCCATATGTGCTTAAATAACGATCACTTGTGGGTTTTACCCGTTTCCTCATGGCATTTAGCATTCCATGGGGGCGTTGTAGGTTAAAACATCTGGGGGTGTAGGTAATTTCCCTTCTTAATTATAATCATATTAATATCTTAGAGGTTGTTTGGTATGATTAATCGTGGTGCTTTGAACATCATATTCATATTACCGTCATAATAAAATATTGGCCAATATAATATAGGATCTTTGTTGTGGTGCTTTGAATTTGAAACAGAGAGCTGAGATTCTGAGTACAATTAAGGAGTGGGTACATTTTGATTTAACGAATACTGAACTGTCCCCTCATGCCAAATTTGATGAGAGAGAGAGGAGGGGAGGGAGGGAGAGAGAATGGTGCTGCAAAATTCTGTCTCTGTTCCAATGTGCCCTTAAGCCAAAGAGAACCCCTGCTGTTGTCCTGTCCTTTCACGCCTCCCTACTTACACAAATTGTCCATTGAATATACATATCACACAGCTAGCACTACTCGTCTTCTCTCTCTCCTTGCAAACCCGCAATATCTTAGGCCTTATCAACCATAGCTAATTGTGACAGAGTGCAGCGTATGGCTTCCAAGCTTCAGCTCTTGTCCTTCATTGCCATTACAGTTCTCGCCTTACTCCTCCACCCTTGTGCATCCACTGAGTTACGCCGCGAGCTCTCCAGCTGGTCCAACGGCATCGCTACGTGGTACGGCGACGCTAATGGCGCGGGAAGTGAAGGTACTAGATATATCAAAATCTATGCATATACCAGCTCTGCCCAAACTGGCGTGTGGCTTGAAAGGTTACTGTATGATGCATACATATCTCAACTATATGTGTTGTAGGTGGTGCATGTGGGTACCAGGGTGCTGTCGACCATCCGCCATTCTCATCCATGATTGCCGCCGGTAGCCCATTCATCTACGACTCTGGCAAGGGCTGTGGCTCTTGCTACCGGGTGCGTATTGCTCTTAGCAGCTGATTCCATGCGCATGCATGCATGCAATTGTCTGCCATTTGACATTTGGAAATATTGATTCATCAGGTGGTGTGCGCTGGCAATGAAGCTTGCTCTGGTATTCCGGTGACCGTGGTCATCTCCGACCAGGGCCCTGGCGGCCCGTGCCTGAACGAGCTAGTCGGCGGCCAGTGCCAGAACGAGGCAGCCCACTTCGACATGAGCGGGACGGCATTCGGTGCCATGGCGAAGCCCGGCCAGGCCGACCAGCTCCGTGGCGCCGGCCTCCTCCAAATCCAGTACACCCGGTACGCATGCATGCCTGGGCATATGACATAACCACACTAACATAGCTGCTTGCAACAGCCAAGCGCGCTTACACATGCACTTCACACGCTTTGGATATTCAAGTTGGTTAGTTTTTCTCCGGTACACGCAGTCATGCCCGGTTTCTATAACGGCCCTGTAACGAGCCGTCCCTTAATTCTTTGTGTTAGCTTTTGTGATGTACAGTGTGCAGTGTGACTGGACTGGAGTAGGCTTAACCTTTGTCGTGGACACTGGCTCAAACCCGAACTACCTCGCCGTGCTCGTCGAGTACGAGGACAGCGACAGTGACCTCTCGGCCGTCGATGTCATGCAGATCGGTGCCGGGGCAGCGGCGTCGTGGATTCCGATGCAGCAGTCGTGGGGCGCGGTGTGGAGGCTCAACTCCGGTTCCGCCCTCGAGGGGCCGTTCTCCTTCCGCCTGACGTTCAGCTCCGGCGCGATGCTTGTAGCCAGCAATGCCATACCTGCCGGGTGGAACCCCGGCATGGCGTACCAACCAGGCGGTGTGGCGGTGAGGGCCAGAGCCAGTGGTGGCTGTCGGAGCTACAAGGTCGTCGGAATATTGGGCGGCTTGTATCACCTTCTCCTGTTGTTTGTGGTACTCGAGTTTGTGATGTGATGTGATGTAATTTTGGTGGTTATGTGAGAATGTAAGCTACGATTAACCGGATGGATGGATGGATGAATTAGCTGTGTGTTTTCTTGCAGCTTTGAGGATGGATTAATCGTTGCTGTGATTGAGTGAGCAGTTTGCAATTATTAATTCTTACATCTTGCTACTGTAGTTTGGGTTGGACAATCTCACGGTAAATATGTTATATGAAACTGTCTGGGTTGGTCAAGCAACCTATCTGTTACTGAGGTAGTGTTTTTCTTAATCTTTCTTTCATAGCCACCAACATGCAACTTTGATTGTTGCCTATAATAATTTGTTACTAAAAGATTATATCATTGAAATATTTGATGAGAATATACGAATGCCAATTTTTTCTGTATGTTAGCGCTAACTTTTTTTAGTACACGCATTTGAAAACATTGCATATTTAGGGAGAGAGACCAATAGTTAATTTTTGTATTTACCATCCGCATATCCAAAAAGTACATTTTAATTCGTAATTTCTATTTGCACCGTTTTGTTATGTTTCTCTGTTACTTGAAAGAACCGGTTGGTGGGTGGTATGTTCTTTCCCCCTCACTCCCACGTTAATGTTTTTTACGAGGACCGTTCGATCTCACGCGCGGAGCCCGATCCGACCGTCTGTGTGCCCTTGTTCTTGTGCCATCGCAGGGCACTCGAGTCGCCACTCTCTATTCCTATCTCCTCCCTTCGTTCCATTCACCTGGGCGATGTCGTTGTCGTCGCTCCGCTTGCTGGTCGTCCTCTCCTCTCTCATGCTCGCCTCCTTCCTTGCTATCTCCCTATCCACTCTCTCCCCGCGTCGACGTGTTCATCCTCTCCCTCGGCTCTACCCCAAATGCGTCGTGCAACTTCTTCCTCAAGGACGTCATGGGCGTTGTCGCCTCTCACTACAGATCCTCTAAGCCTCCGCCAACCTGCCCATGGTTACCAAGCCGCTCCTCTACCTCCTCTCCAATGCAGTCCCCATCTACTTCATCCACCGCCTTCCCTCCAACCCTTCGCCTGTTCGCCCGCCCCGCCGTTCTGCCGACCACCCCGACAGGTAGTGCGCCGACGACCGATGTCATCTTTCAACTGTTCCCCGTCTACACCTCCCAGTTCCTCTTCTATTGCAAGACGGTGAGTTCTTCCCTTTTCTTGCCTAATTTAATCCTCCAAAATTCTAAAATTTATCCTTGCATGCATGCTTTTCGATTTCCTATCTGCTAACCTTGTCATCCATCTATGTTTTATTGGCATGCATTGCCATTTGGGGGTTTTTAGGTTGAGCAGCAGGTCGAGACTTCAACATTTGGCGTGGCGTGGCCGCGGCGATCTCACCGGAAGGCAATGACATAGTGGGGCAGCGATCATCGGCAGCATCGACAACACTTATTGATATACTGAGTTAATTTCTATGTTTAGTTGAGCTGCATTAATAGTTACCCCTTTTTTTTGGCAAGAGTGTTTTTTAATACCTATTTGATCTTCGTAGACCAAGCACTTGGGACTCCTAGGTCTTCATCGGTAAGAATGCATATGGATGATAATTGCATGCTTAGTTTATATAATCATCTCTGTAAAGAGAAATTTGATGATTTGCCCTACTTTTATTTGCAAATAGCTTATTTGCCCCACAGTTCATATCAATTGATTATTTGCCCCATCTTTCAATTTCCAATTGATCATTTGCCCTATTTACATTTCTAAGTCATTTTCTATTTTAGCAAAGGTAAATTACTATGAAAAATGATCAAACTGCCCCTGCTTTGATCAGCCTCTTCCTTCGCTTGCGCTTTGATTGCTTCCACGTTGGGATTGGGTGCACTGCCTCCCTGCCGCAATGTTTTCTCCTCGGCGTCAAGCCGGCAGTTGGCTGCTCCAGACTGTTGTAAGCATCTGACAAGCTCTTGAGATCAGACTCCAGTTTTACCGCAAGGTTTCGTTGGTTGTGAGCTTCAGCTTCAATCTGAGCCTTCTCGGTTTTGAGCGCCTCCATTCGATCGTGTCGCTAACACCACTAGTTCTTACTAGCTCTTCTGCTAACATTGCATTTCGAGCTAACAAGTCCTGAAAATGAAGTTAATAATATCATAATTAGCCTATTTATATCAGGTAGAATACAGTGTTCTGAAAACCACAAGCAACCACCATCTGCCAGTAACCAGTTCCCCAGATCTGGCCGCTTTTTTAGAAACTAGTCAATCTATGAACTAGGGATTATGGACTCTACACCAAGATAATAATAGCAATGGATGATTTACATGTTCTTGCACATAAGCACATTACTTAAAGTATTCTTTGTAACGGGGAGAAGTATTCAAAATTCCTGAGTTAGTAGAGTTTTCCAGGAAACAAGCTTGTTTTCGGTCAGATCCCAGCCAATGCTGAGTCAAGCAGCCGATTGTCCACCTTACTTGAAACAAAAACCTTGCGGTAGAACTGGAGTCTGATCTCAAGAGCTTGTCAGATGCATACAACAGTTTGGAGCAGGCCAACTACCGGCTTGACGCCGAGGAGAAAACATTGCGGCAGAGAGGCACTGCACCCAATCCCGACGTGGAAACAATCAAAGCGCAAGCGAAGGAAGAGGTTGATCAAAGCAGGGGCAGTTTGGTCATTTTTCATAGTAATTTACCTTTGCTAAAATACAAAATGGCCTAGAAATGTAAAGAGGGCAAATGATCAACTGGAAATTGAAAGATGGGGCAAATAATCAATTGATATGAACTGTGGGGCAAATGAGCTATTTGCAAATAAAGGTGGGGCAAATCATCAAATTTCTCCTCTGTAAATGGCATCACATAAGTTTAAGCAACAGCCGGTGCCGTATAGTTACGATGTAAAAACTCGATTGTTGCATTGAGCAAAGAGTCTATGAATGCCATGTGAAATACATCTTCTATTAGTCTACTATTCCATAGAATTAATATTTCATTTTTCTTAGCCTTTTTGTCTTACAGTTTTTCAGAGCTGTTTTTCTATTACATCTGATTTGCATACTATCTTGGCAGGCTGCCTGTCATCATTTGTCATGAAAGGTAAATTCTCACGTTCCCTATCCATTGTTCTATTATTGTTGTTATCAACATTTGAATGTTAACTGTTAAAAGTGCTTTTTGTTTGTGTTATGGTAACAACTACACATTTCAAACCCTTCGCTCAATTTATTCATTGTGTTATGGTAAAAGCTACACTTTCCAAACCTTTTGCTCAATGTAGTTCTGATGTCCATTATTTCATCATATTTTGCACAAACTATAGATTTATTTACATGGCTAATAAGGTTTTAATGCTTTTAATATATTCTTTTAATGAACAGTGGCATCTGCACATCTGCCTACATGATCCCTTCTTTATAAATAAATGTTTAGATAATGGCATGCTTCATGAATACAGGATGGGTGTGAACCTGCACTTCTTGGAGTTAATGTCATACAAATAATTCTTTCTATCCATGATTTCTCAAAATATATGAACCACTCATGCAGCGTAATATTTTTCAGCTTCTGTCATCGTATGCTACATCTAGACGCACTCCGTATATCAAATTGCAGCACCAGCTGATGTGGGGACCCCGGGCGCGGGAGCGCCCGTAGTCACCGCATGTGACATTCACATCATTGCGATCACATTCATACACATCGCACATAAACATCTTACATAAAAAGGGATGGTATTATGTATGCGAAGCATAAAAGAGTACATACAAATAAGGCCGACCTTCTAAATGACTAACAGAATCTTGAACAAAAGCAGCGGAAGTCTAATAACAAAAGTATCCAGTGATTTGCTATCATAACCCGCAGGCAACCAACTGGAGTCAAACCCTAGAAGGATCCCTCATCAAATTCCCCAATGCCAGGGCGAAATACGCATCGTCGGGCAAGAAATCTTCATTCTCTGATCAACAACAATTTAAGCAAGGTTAAGTACATTGTGTACTCAGCAAGATTTGTAGTGTATCGCAAAATTTTACATATGTGCAAAGCTATCAAAGGATGGGGCTCTATACTAAGTTATTTTCAGCATGAGGCATGTTTCATTTTACAATAACATTAAGTAATAATTTGCAAGCGGAGTTGTAAAGAGCATTTGATATGTAATGAAATAACATTTGCATAATTTCCATAAAAGTAGATCAAAAACATTTGCAGCCCTCCTCGGCTGTGAGCATCGCATCATTCCCAACCTTGGGCATGGCACACGGTTGCGTACATGCCATCCCATATGTTTAGTAAAATAATTTTAAAAAGGAAAACTAAACCCTTTGTGGCTACATCCGAGCTTGCTCATGACCGCAAGCATGGCTATTTAAATAGTTTTTAACACTCTGCAGAGGTTGTACAGCTTTACCCATATGAGATAATCAATTGTATTGTTGGCAACCTCACGCTTCTTTTCTCGTGTGATGAAAGTTGATTATCTTATAGCCTTTAGATCATCTAGTCCTAACCTTGCACCAGCCCGAATGAACATCGAATCTCTCTTAGGTACACCCCTAAGAGAGCATTTGAATCCTCACTTAGGTACACCCCTAAGCGAAGACCCTCACTTAGATCCGTCCCCCCAAGTGGGAATTCATCGTTGCTTTAAATCTTTGGCTCGTCACCTTGGTGAAAGGAGCCCCTATTAGCAAACCTAATCGGAGTGCTCTTACTACATCTATGTCTACCACAATGCAAGGCTAGACCTAGACAACTTAATCAACTAAATGCCAGAGCCCATATAGCACATGTGGTCGTACTGTGTGACTTAGATGTGCAACAATAGCATTCGATCCTTAATTGACCTAGGCAAGAATCTCCCCCTATATATATGTGAGATTCCCTCTCACATTTAACAGTGTATCATATAACTCACCCACATCCAAAAACTAGGTTTTTCATTTTATTTGATACCAAAGTAATAGATATTCCCCCACTGGTCCAACATTTTTGAAACCATCAAGCCCACGTGTAAATTTATTCGAAAGATCAAACTTAGTCGAAACTAGTGCTTGTCTAAGCATCTAGACCAGATATCAATGTAGTATTCCCAATATGACAATATATATTGTCTAAACCATGTCCTAGAGGTTACAACAGTGAGGGTATCAAGTTTTCAAGGAGGTTCGATGCATACGAGTGGTTGTAACTACCACTACCCACAATATAGCAGTTTTAACAGAACATATACGCATGCATAATAGATTTTACAAACAATATACAATAATTGAAATACTAGGATCAACATAGTCAAAGGGGGTGCTTGCCTTACTCCGGTTGCTTAGAGAATGTTTCAGATGTGTTCTTGGCGTCGTCTAGCATGGAGTCGTCTAACAAGTAAATAAATCCAGATAAAAGCAAATAATAGCCAAATAAACATAGACAAGACTCAAATGTTTTTGTAAATTTAGAATGATCTTGTTTTTATAAAAATTTAGAAACAAAGATCACTAGATTTGGAGTTCGTATGCAAAAGTTACAAGTGTTTGAGTTCTGGCTTGGTTTCAATTATTCCTTCTCGGTGAGTACAGAGTTATTTACGACTATCAACGTTCTTCGGATGCTTTGAGTGCCGTTCCACCAACCATGGCTCTTCGACTACAAATGTCTTTGTCCTACCGCAACTTCGGTCGTACCGCTCACACAGAGCCAGTGCTACCGGTCTTCGACCACGAAGGTTTTCCAAGCGCCAAGTGGGTACTACGACTTACGACTTTCGATTATCGATTATCGACCAGGTTATGTAGATTTTTTACTACCGATCGGGTACTGTAAATTATGACTACGATGGGGTACTGTAACTTACGACTATGACCAATACAGTATATTATGACTACCGACCACGACTTACGAGTACCGACCATGAATTATGACTGTCGATCACAACTTATGACTATCGACCATCGGCTATCTACTATCGATCGGTACCATAACTTACGACTATCATTAGAAATCGAGGTTACGACTTCGGTCAGAGGTCGAAGATTACAACTATAGCAGTCAGAGGTTTCGACTATGCAAGCGTTCGAGTATTTCGACAATGGCTGCGGTTGAAGATTTCGACAACGTTAGCATTCGAAGATTTTGACAACAGTTGCGGTTGAAGATTTTGACAACGCAGCGGTCGAACAACACTGCCACGCCAGCGATCAAAGATCATGACCAGGCCAGCGGTTGAAGATCACGACCACGCAAGCGGTCGAAGATCGCAACGCAAGTGGTCAAAGATTTCAACTACGCGAGTGGTCAAAGATTAGACTTCGCCAGTAGTCGAAGATTTTGACTTCGACTACTTCAGTCCTTTTCTCAACTTTGACTACTACAGTTCTAATGTCACGTTCGAGTACCATGGTTCCTTTTATGATTTTGAATACTTTAGTTTTCTTCTTGATTACTCTAGTTTTCTTTTCGACTACGGTCACTTTAGTTCTCCTATCGACTTCGATTACCTTAGTTCTCTTTTCGACTACGAATACTCCTTTTCAACTTACGTGCTCTAAGAGGGAGAATGGTACATGAGGAGAAGTGGAAGAAGCTAGCATCGGAGACCTCGTCAGTGGAGAAGGGGTCTGCGGTGACAATGATTTCTCCGGCAGTGGTGAAGCTACAAAAAGAGATGCGCATGAGCTTGCTTGCATGCATGTAGAAGTACGGGTGATAGGAATAGAGGTATGGCTCATCAGAGAGAGAAAGTCTTATGGGGACGTCTGGTCGGAGATGAAGAAGAAGATCTAGCTCGAGTGATTCACTGCATGAAAAGTCAAACAATGAGTAGGGTGCTCAAGGGAGAGGTAAGCCATGTTGAGATGGGGTCGAGGAGAGAAGCTCACCGGAAATGCTAGAGCATGGTCGCGTGCTCGCCGGAGTCGCATACGACTTTGGTTTCTCGTGGTTCAGAGTAGTGTGCTCAAGAATACTCAAACAAGAATCGAGTGGACAGCTAAGGAGCAATGGCACGGTCGGGGGTGGGGTTTATAGGCACAGTCTTGGGCTCTCTTTATGGAGTGCGAGGTGAAGAAGACAACAAAGGGGAAGAGAACTATCGCATCGAAGCGACGGGTTAGGCATGAGTGGGCAGCAGCAGAGGGGAACTGCGGGCACAGCGTCTAAAACTAGGGGCAGCTTGGCCACGACCATGGCAGAGCTAGCATATGTGTGCGAGGTGGATGATGATCTTTGCGATTGGGCCCCACACGATAGGGAGAAGGAAAGAGGTGAGGTGAGCTAGGAGGTTTGGGCATTTTAGTCACTCGTCAGATGCACTCAAAAAATTTAGGGAAAGTCTTTTCGAATGGTATGGACGATTATGTAGATTTTTAGAGTTTTATCTTCTCTTGATTTTCTAGAAAGATCCGAGATGATTTCTCGTTGAGTTTAAGCATACTTATTTGATTCAAATTCGATCTGATTTATAATTTATGCACTTTTGATTTTTGAAAATCAATTTTTTTCCAAAGAAACTCCAATAAAAGCAAAGGGAGAATAAAGGCATGCAAAAGTTTTTAAATTACCCTCTTTTTATATTCCTTAGGATTTTCAGGATGTTACAGGTCTACCCTCCTTATAATGAATCTCGTCCCCAAGATTCGATGGGTTCGGTAAAGAGATTTGGGAAGTCAGTTCTAAGTTAGACTTCTTGTTCCCATGTTGCTTCATCCTCAACGTGATTACTCCATTGGACCTTCAACATCTTGATAGAGCGGTTACGAGTTTGTCATTCGGCTTAGTCTAGAATGCGGATTGGATGCTCCAGGTAAGAAAGATCGGGTTGCAGATCAATATTATCCAATTGGGTGTGTTCACTCGGTGTGTGGAGGCACTTCTTGAGCTAGGAGACATGGAAGACATCGTGCACATCCAAAAGTTGAGGTGGTAGCTCCAATTGGTATGCCACCTCACCTTTCCTTGCAACGATCTAGTATTGCCCGATGTACCGAGGTGCCAATTTCCCGTTGACATGGAAACGGTGAATGCCATAGAGCGATGAGACCTTGAAATAGATGTAATCACCTATCTCAAAGCTCAGCTCATGACGGCGGTGGTCGGTATAACTCTTTTTATGGGACTATTCTTCCTTCAATCGTTTTCGTATCACGTCAACTTGTTCTTGAGCTCCTTGGATAATAGCAGGTCCAAAAGATTGCTTTTGACCGACCTCGGACCAGAAAAGAGGGGTTCTACACTTTCTCCCATAAAGTGATTCGAACGAAGACATTTGGAGGCTTGATTGGAAACTATTATTGTAAGAGAACTTAGCGAACGCCAAGCATTTCTCCCAATTCATGCTATTGGACAGCACGTATGCGCTTAACATATCTTCCAAAATTTGATCTGTTCTTTCAGGTTGTCCTCCCATAAACTTATGTAAGCTTTCCCAAAATTGTGAGGTAAACTGAGGACCCTGATCAGAAGTTATTATCTTTGGCACTCCACGTAATCGGACGATATGGTTCATGTAGAGCTCAATGAGCTTAGTTCCATGATAG
>JAYGGG010000886.1:0-13042 GCA_036346245.1 Bonia amplexicaulis | reverse complement strand
GTCAAAATTCTATTATCCCCAATTGTCTACTGTCTCTACCTTAATTTAATAAAATTTCTTTTGCCTAGAAAAAGAAAATGTTGTCCGTCAAGAATCAAGATTTATCTTGTAACGCCACATCTCAATGGGCAATTTTGGGGGAAATGCCACACCATCTTCGGTTGATGAATTATAATCACTATTATGTACTTATGTCTAACAGTTTAAGGCTTGAAGTGATGGTGGTATCGTTTAGCATATGTTCCTTTCCGTATGCACGTAATATCTGTCTACATTATCCGTTTTCGATCCGAAACTGTCAAGTATCCGTTCCGGCGGCACCGTATTCGAAATTCCAAATACTTCGAATTCGTATTCATATCCGGTTTTACCGTATCCGATCCCGAATCCGAGAAAAAAATATGGGTTAGGATACGGTATGAGCAATATCCGTCCGAATCCGACCCGATTGCATCCCTAATTCATAGTACATTGTCTTTGCTAAGCAAAAATTGAGTGAGTAGTTCAAGATGTTAGATCTAGGGTCCCTCATTTACTTTCTGGGAATTGTGGTTGATCATACTGATGATGGACACTATATTTCTCAGCATCGATACATTCAAGATTTGATCTCTCGCTTAGGTCTTACTGATACACGCACTGTTGTCACACCTATGGAGCTCCATTTGCAGCTACACTCTACTGATGGCACCCCTCTTGAGGATCCCTCTCGCTACAGGCATCTTCTAGGTAGTCTTGTGTATCTCACTGTGACTAGGCCTGATATTGCTCATGCAGTTCATGTTCTCAGTCAGTTTATCAGTGCTCCGGTACTTAAGTGGGACAATATTTTGTCATTTGTTTTATGCTCACTCTAATCAGCTTCAGCTTCATGCCTACTCCGAATCCACCTGGGCCAGTGATCCTACTAACTGTCACCCAGTCAATGGTTATTGTCTTTTTCTTGGCACCTCTCTCATTGCTTGGAAGTCCAAGAAACAGATTGTAGTGTCTTGTTCCAGCGTTGAGGCTGAGCTTCGAGCCCTTGCCACTACAACATCAGAGATCGTATGGCTTCGGTGGCTTTTGGCTAATGAGGCCCACACTCCTTATACATACTCCTTTGTTTCAACAGTGCAATACACACAGTGAAATGAGTTCGTTTCTCTCACAGCTGGAATGATCCGTGGAGTAGTCTATGGTTTTTGGCTGCTCTTTCTATTGGAAAGTATCTAACGGCTAATGGCTTCCCGAATTCAGATTGCAGGATAAACTTACAAACTTGGAAAATGAAAACCATGTTCTAAGGCAAAAGGCATTTAACATGTCTCCAGTAAACAATCTATCCGTGGCTCCAAAGACATTATCAGAGGTTCTTTTCTTTTTGCCCTTTCCTAATTTTATATTTTTGTTCGTCACTCCACTACTATTGGGTCTAGTATTTTTGTCCCAGCTGTTGCCATTTTTTATTGATATTCATAACCATAAGTTTGAGCACTAACCTAGCTTCAATATCTTTCTTGTTTTTTTAACTGACATGCTATCTGAATACAGAAATTTTCTGCGTCAATTGGGCTTGCCAACAGTGAGCAGAAGCTTATATTTGTAAGCTTATTCTTTTGAGTCAGTTTTTTTACGGGATCTTTTTTTATTGAATTTGGATAGTTGTCCAACAGCTTGAATCTGTTAAAATTTATAATTGTAGGAAAGCCCAACACCGACAAAATATCTGGCTCCTCTTCCACAGAGTTTGACTGGATCGAGGAGAACAAGGTTGCCTGTTGGAAGGCATGAGGTGAATTCAACACTGTTCTTGACTTGATTTTTGCCATATTCTAGTTCGGTTGATGCCTTCTCATATAAGATTGCTAATTTTTCGTTCAGTATCATTTGGTATTTATTTCTGAGGTATCTTAATGATGGGATTGTTTTATGCAGGAAAATCATGAAATCTTATTAAGGTGCATAAAGGAAAATTTAGGGTTCAAGGCTGGCAAACCAGTTGCTGCATGCATCATCTATAAATGCCTTTTACACTGGCGTGCTTTTGAATCAGAGAGGACAGCTATTTTTGATCATGTAATTGAAGCCATAAATGATGTTCTCATGGTAAAATCATTTGAAGCCCATATATTTTTCTGTTTGCGCGTGACACTTCATTTGTGGAAAAGTTAAATAGTCTGTAATTTTCTTTTTTGTTCTTATTCCAGGGGAATGAAACTGATGGAAGATTGCCTTATTGGTTGTCCAATACCTCTGCACTGCTATGCCTTCTGCAGAGGAATCTACGGTCAAATGGATTATTTGCTACACCATCTCGCCGATCTGCTGGACCGTTAGGGCTAGGTGGGAAGATAGTGCAAGTAAGAAACTTGAGAATGCCAGTTTATTTTTCCAAATTAGTATTGAATCCTATTGAGTACGTGCTGATGCTCCTGTAAAATAACATTTTATAAGCATTTCTAATTCTTTCTTTTATCCTATCATATGTGTATGTACTATGTAGAGAGTTGTGTTGCTTCTAATTTATTTCTTATTGATCCACGATCCCTTCTGCTAAAGGGAAGTTCAGATAGGAAAAGCACTAAGAAGGGATAAGGAAACACCATGTACTTGCTTAAAACATCTTTATTTTGCACTACTGTACATGCAATTTTTCACACACATATATGTGTATAATTTGATTTCGGTACTACCGTAGAAAAATCTGAGTATGATAGTTTTTTCCCCTTTTTTTGATTGGAAGGAATGACAATGCTTTATTTTTCTTTCAGACACTGAGATCGCCTTCAAAGCTTGTAGGGCACAGTGACACTCTGGCACAAGTGGATGCTCGTTATCCAGCCATACTATTCAAACAGCAGCTAACTGCATGTGTCGAAAAGATCTTTGGGCAGCTCAGAGATAATCTGAAAAAAGAAATATCACCTCTTCTTAGTGTCTGCATTCAGGTGTACCTTTGTCTCCTTTGAATTTTTGTTCCAAACAACTGCATTGCATAACTGGATCATTTGGTAACCCCCTGAAAATTACATGCAGGCTCCAAAATCAACACGTGCACAACCTGGAAAAGCTTCCAAATCACCTGGGGTTGGCGCTCAACCGCCATCAAACTCCCATTGGGACAACATTGTCAATTTCCTGGACTTGCTTATGGATACACTGCGTGAAAATTATGTAAGCCTTTCTCTCCTTTTTCATCACAAATACAATCTTTTGCAAGCTTCATCGGAGAGAGCCAGAGAGGATTTGATAGCTTTGTCTAAGTGAGTCTAATAACCTTATTTGTGTCTGCTGCAGGTGCCATCCTTTTTTATACGTAAACTGATTACTCAATTATTCTCTTTCATCAATATACAGCTTTTCAACAGGTAGTTTCTCATTTTAGAAATTTTATACTTGGTATGTGTGCATACGAGCATGAAGCAACACATACGTAAATTAATGAAAATACCTTACTATTATCTTTGTTAATTTTGCAAATAGATTATTGTATTTTTGTTAATTTTGCAAATAGATTATTGTACCTTAAGTAATTAGATAAGGTAAGGGCCTATTTGCCAATGAAGAAATGGAATATCTTTTTGTTGAAAATTGTAGGGGATGGAACACAGACATTTCGAACAAATGCTTGTTGTAATCTGGTTGAGATAAACTTAGAAGCACAAACAGAATGATGAGATACTACTTCACTTTCATAATGATACTAACAGTTTTGTTGTTCCATCAGCCTTCTACTTCGGCGTGAATGTTGTACATTCTCCAATGGGGAATATGTTAAAGCTGGGCTATCATTGCTGGAGAAGTGGATTACTGACGTCACAGATGAGGTAAGTTCCCATTTTGCATACTGCTTGCCAAGTTGGTGTATAGTTCAGTAATGGACTATGAGAAACCCTGATGAAGTGTTCAGCTCTTCATGTCCAATATAATTCCAGATATATCTTGTGGTTTAGGAACACACATTGTTCTTGGAATGATGCTTCATGTCTTATATATTTGACATCAACATTTTTTGTTATGTTTGATTCTTTTCAGTTTGCCCACAAATTTATCATCCTTTCCACTTTCAGTTTGCAGGAACATCTTGGCATGAGCTGAATTATATCAGACAAGCTGTCGGATTCTTGGTAATTGTTGTGCAAGTTGCATTTTCCCCTGTGTTGTTTTTGTTGCTTCTTTTTATACAATTGGTTATATCTCACTAATTACATAACACAGGTCATACACCAAAAAAGGAAAAAGACACTTGAGGAGATCAGGCAAGATCTTTGCCCGGTAAGACAATGTATATTAACCTATGCTGTTGCAGTCAGCTATTATTTATGGCGGAGTATAACTAGTCCTTTTTGCCCTGATGTTCTGTGTAGTCCTTGAGTGTTCGCCAAATCTACAGGATATGCTCAATGTACTGGGATGACAAATACAATACCCAGGGAATATCAAACGAGGTATACACTTTTGGCTTGGAAGCTTTGAATTTTATGGGAATCATTTTGCATTTCTTTGTTCCGAAAAATTTAAGATTTGACAGGTTGTTGCTGCAATGAGAGAGATGGTCAACAAAGATACTCAGAATCTCGTGTCAAATTCCTTTTTGTTGGATGATGACTTAAGGTATCTGTAATTTCTTGGTGGTTAATATTTAGCAAACAGTAGATACATTCTTTATATATTGGCAATTTTTACACTTATATATGATGTTTGCTTGGTGTAGTATACCGTTTTCCACCGAGGATTTGTCGATGGCCATCCCGGCAATAGATTATGCAGATATAGAACTTCCAGAATCTCTTCATCACTATCCGTCAGTACAGTTCTTGCTCAAGCTTCATGACCCACAGCCTGTCTAATAGAAAGATATGGCTGGGGTTGTCTTGAAGATTCGTTGATCCCCAGGTTTTTATGGGGCTACATCCTTCTGCAATGTTGTGTTGTTGTTAGGTTTGTGGACTGGCATTGATTCAGGGTAAAAAGGGTGAAAAGGAAATGATAGGATATGCAGTTTCGAAGCAACAATTGTTGCTAGATGCCAAACAACCGTGGATTCGTGGGTGTGCACTCGTGTTGGTTATGTTTTGTTGTACAGAGAATGCTGTAGAAACTTTGAAGCATGTGCCCAAAATTGAGTATATCCGCGGCAAAAGACCTATTTTGAAGCGCTACACATGTTTACTACTTTGTAAGTCGTAGCTGATTGGACGGTATTACTGCATTCATGGTACCGAGTGGTAGATACATTGGCGAAGAGTAGTGGTACCTTGTGTATTGTGCAAACTCGTTCTCGGTCGATTTGGTTGGGGTTTCAGCAAAACCAGGCAGAATTATTTGTTTCTGAATTTCTTCATTTTTGTCGAATGATGTCCTGTTGTTCTATGTGAGAATTAATGTGAAACAGGCGCGGTTGAAAATCCCTAGAATTTAGTTGTGTATCGTCAATGCACCAAATTGATATGAACGGAATGTCTTCGATTTGGCGCGATTATTCTGAATCGAATGGAGGAAACATTTGTTCAAACTCATCATCCGCACGACGGAATTTCTCGATGGACGAAAAAAAGCCCAACAGTGGTACTGTAGTACCCGAGCTCTCAAATAATCATAAGCAAGAATGCAAAAGAACGGGACGTTCATCTCCTCTTTATTCGTTTGAAGAAGAGTTGCACTCGGCAGTACACACCGCAAAGAACAGGAAAAGAGAACACATTTTTCCCTTCCAAAAAAGAGTAAAACTAATATACATCCTGCTCAGTGCTCACCACTACATACACTTCAAACAATTTCGACGAAAACAAGCACGCGCGCGCGCGAACGCAGGCATTGTTGCGCTGCGTCCATCGATGGTTGAGGCAAATTACGCCCCTCTGTCCCTGCTCTGCCTCGGTGAGCCGCTCTTGTGCCCCGTCACCGAGCTCGCGTACCGGTGGTCTCCCTTCCGCAGCGTGCTCTCGGCGTGTACGGCCGACGCCAGGTGCCTCTTCTTGGCCGTGGCGCCACCGTCCGACTCCTCACCCGCGTCCGGCGCCTCGCCCTCGACTTTGTCGTTGTCGGCCACGGATGTGGACGGCACGGTGTAGACGAATGGCCCCGCGGGCACGTCGCCGCGCATATGGAGCAGCGGCTCGAGCATGTCGACGACGTCGCGCATGCGCGGGCGCGACTTGGGCACGCTGTGCAGGCAGTGGTAGGCTACCATGGCGGCCTTGTGTGCGGCCTTTGTCGAGTAGCTGCCCTCGAGGCTGGGGTCCATCACCCGGTGCAGCTTCTCCGGCCGCCGCAGGTACGGCCGCGCCCAGTCCACCGGGTTCTGCTCCCTCCCGCGCCGCCGCTTGTCCACGCTGCGCCGCCCCGTCAGCAGCTCCAGCAGCACCACCCCGAAGCTGTACACGTCGCTCTTCGCCGTCAAATGCCCTGCGATTGCATGCAACAACATGATAATTAATCACTACAGCTAATTTTCATTAACATACTGTACCAAATTGCGATTAGTTTGGTAATTACGTGGTTGCATGGTTAATTATGTATCGGTGAGGATGTACTCGGGGGCGGCGTAGCCGTGCGTGCCCATGACGCGGGTGGTGATGTGGGTGGCGTCACCCTGTGGGCCCTCCGTGGCCATGCCAAAGTCGGAGAGCTTTGCCGTGTAATCCTGAAATGCAATAGACACAGATTTTCGATCAGCTCACTCAGCCGCAACGTTTAGTTTGCTAGTATTGTTGTTTTGTTTCGATCGTGAAACACCCGAAAAATTCAAAATTTTCGAACCTTTTCTTGAATTGTGTTTGAATTCTTCTTCTTTCCCAATTTGGCAAAAACCCGTGAAAACCACTTTCCACTTCCGTCATTTCCGCTTTCTCCTTTCCCTGGCACTGTCGCGCGTGTGCACCTCTCCACCGTCTTCGCTTGGACGCCGTCGCACGCGTCGCCTCCTCCCCGCGCGAAATTGTGGCGCCGCTTCCCCGCTCAACGTCATCCCTGCGCAAGCGGTCCCACTGGTCAGCCGCTCCCCCTCTGCTCTTCCTTGCTCCACGCGCCACCGCCTTCGCGCCTGCTCTCTCCGCCACAACAACCCCCCCTCTCTCTCAGCTCGAGCGCCCAAGTCAAATTGCAGTCAGCAGTGGTAGAGGGACAGTGCCACCTCCTCCTCACAATCTCTGCGCAGCGCCAGAGCATTCCCCCTCCCCGCCCTCACGTGAGAGAAGCACTAATAGCAATAATAATTAATTAAATTAAGTACGATCTAAATTAAGTACCTATATATAGCAATAATAATTAATTAAATTAAATTAAGTAGAAATAGACTATGAATTGACTAAACCCTAAACCATGTTAGATGTAAAATAATCTTCTCTCTACATCAAGCTAGCTAGATCAACCATATTTAATTATTCTTTCACCAAAAGTTATAAATGTAAATTATAATGCAATTAGAAATAAATTACCAACTATATGTAGTCAAAAACTTAGTGGATCTACAATTACTCTTGCCAAATAGTCTCATTTCACCAAATCGTCTCAAAACACTGCCTCCACCTCAAAGCAGCAGCGTAGATCTAGAATTTAAGACAGAGGGTCGATGGGTCTACGCGCAGTTAATATAGTAGAATTATCACAGACGGTTCAAATAAAAAACCATCTATAATATTTGAAAATATCATAGATGGTTCTTGGTAATAACCGTCTGTGATACTTTACAGACAGTTTTAACCACGAACCGTCTGTGATATTTTCTCGTTACAGACGTTTTTACGGCTGGCAGCAACACAGACGGTCTCTAAACTAAAATCGTCTGTGATTGTATTTAATACAAACAGTTTTGAGGAACCGTTTGTGATGTGGCGTCTAATATACGGATTTTTATAGTAGTGTATGTCACTTGTGGCATGTATATATAGTTACTTCTTCCGTCCACAAATGTAGATCGTTTTTAATTTTTATGATTTCTAATGCAAGACTTTGTTTATGATTTATTATCATAATATACTAAAATAACAACAATAATAAAATATATTACAAAAGAATTTTGTAAGATAAATTTAATGATATTATTTTTATATAATCAATATATATAATTTAACATATATTAATAATTAAAAACTTTCATATAAAACCTATGATGATCTATATTTATGGACAGAGAAGGACATAGATCTTTTCAGGCCTCAAAAACATCGATCTTTTCATCCCGTTCCTGTTGATGTTACCCACATTTGTCGTTGTTGCTAGCTAGCTAGGGCCTAGCAAGTGATGCATTAGTGTGTGATTTGGTCGAATTAAACTAAATGTTGCTCGTGCTCGCTATGCAATCACAAAAAGGATTCACGAGCGCATATAGTCAAATTAAGGAACAAGGAATCCAGGAAGGCTGGAAGAAAGGAAGAAGCCGAGGATTTATGATCATGCATGCATGCATGGAACAATCAACCAACCAACGACTGTGTTACTACTATTCCTCGCTCTTTTGTCAGATCTGCCTGCCTATCTGGCTGAACGATCATTGGTCTGAGAAGAAAAGATAGGCGGAGACCTGTACTTTTCTACACTTGTGTGATGGACCAGTGCATGCATGATTAGCCTGAGCTAAATTATGGCTGCGCTCGTACGATGTAGGCCCCGTTTGGCACAGCTCGGTTTCACTAGTGAAGCTGTTTTTTTAGATTCAGCTTCACGAGCAGCTTTACCGGTGAAGTTAAATCTGTTTTAGAAAACTGTTTGGCAAAACAGCTTCACCAATGACTTCATGTATGGTGAGAGGTCAATTGTCCAAGATGCCCTGCTCACCGACTTGTTCTAACATTTGGAGTTGTATATTTGTATGTGGTCATATGAATTAAAAAATAATATATTTGAATGAGTATGAATTAAAAAATTAAAATAATAAAAAAGTTCGGAGGAAGGAGACGGGAGAGAGCGGTGCGTACGCGAAAGAAAAAAGTGAACGGGATTTTTGTGAACTGAGCGGTGCGTACGCCTGATGGAGAGAGTGGCAAATACGTGTAAATTTTTGTGAACTAGAGGGGCATTCGCTTCCTTGGAATATGGGCCCGAGGAGAGAGTGTGAAAGCTACTTTTTCACTTCACCTCTCCATATTCCTTTGTGAGAGCACAAAAAAAGGAGCTTCATGGGTGAAGCTATTTGCAAAAAGGGTGTTTGGCAAAAAAATAGCTCACAACAGCTCATGAAGCTGTTGGTGAAGCTGTGCCAAACAGGGCCGTAATCTCTCATCGATTCAGGTGCGCATGTGTGTGTCAATGAATCTTGGAATTGTTGGTGGAAGCATTGCCATTGATTGGTTCTCATTTTCCCTGGAAAAATCAGGCAGAAAACCGGAAGAGTACCATGGAATCGCAGGGGCTAAAAACATGTACAAATCTGAGGAAAACGGTTCTTCTGCAGTCTACAGTACACCTATCAAAGTGTTAGATCAAAACACAAATTCTATAAATATCTTCGGTAAGATCGCAAGCTAGTATTATTGTCTATTGTAGCAGTGATGTCCGGTACCGGAGTTAGTACCGTTCTAGCACTCAGTCTGAAGCATTGGATTTTGATCAAACGGTAGAGACATGCCCCTAATGCACACCACTGTAGTACCCTCTCCTCGTTTGACATGTGGGCCTAGTCTCGATTGCGCGCAATCAGTTTGTGATGCACATGGGTAGTTTGTACGTTTAGTCCCGATTTCTCCCAACGAAACAGGGTCCGTCCATACCGATAAAATTGGCGAATTATTACGTGAGATTCGTTCCAAACATCAAACTTTGTGGGATTAATAATGCAGACACGCACGTTCCTCAACCAACCCTGCACGAGAGAGCATCTCAAAGATTTGGAGCTGTACTATGTTTCTAAAAATTGGGCAGCTTTGCTAGTGACTAATTGTGCTTAACTACTCGTATTAACCAGGGGACCACTGTTGGATTGGTTAGGCAGCTATATGTGCCGTGCCGGTACCAGTTTGTTTCTTTCTTAAAAATGGATTGCATCTATGATTTGGTAGATTCTACGGTTGGTACGAGTTGGTAGAAAAAAAGAAATAAATGGATATCAGAGGTACCATAAACACGTCAAGGTGTAAGGATTACATGAGTTATTTTGAAAGTATTTGCGAGCAAAACAATCTCACGTGTCAACGACACTTTAAGGATATCATAGAATTACCATACGGCCTCGTATGTCAGTGACTGTTTTGTAAAGATATTTTGCAAATTGGCTTCCACAGTCACATGCACCCATTTCCATTGTTTCAAGGGAATAGAGTCACGCACACCATGTATACTTATAAGAAGCTTAACAGTTGAGCCCTAGTAGTTAATGGCTAAGTACTTTTTGACTTTCAACCGATTTATGTCTATACTATCTATAATAATTAACTTTTAAATAATATGTTTTTTTAAAACGGGATCAACATAAAGATTATAGTAAAAAAATATACTAAGTTCAGTTGTATCGGCCAAAATCACATGTGACTATTTTGTACGTACTACCTCTCGTGAACAGTCAGAATTTAAATATTTAATCCATAAGCCATCAGCTCAAAAGAATCTACCCATTATTTTCTTTTGAATCTCAATCTTTCCCAGCAGTGTAGTGCTAGCTAGTTTCACACTATCAGTAGACTTTTGCAGCCCATGGTGCTAATGGATTCGAAATTCTAGAAGCTACTTTTCTTAACAGTGATATGTATAATTTTTAAAGTACGATGAATGATGAATAGATATTATTTATTTCTTTATGTGCTTTAAAATTAGTGTTTTCTTGTTAAAGTTTTTTATGTGTTTTAAGATTAATGTTATCTTGTTAGAGAAGAAAGTATGGAATCATTTCCTTTGCTGAAATCAAGTACCGACTTGCCCTTGCCGACGTTGTTTAGTCCATCAACGAGTGATCGACGTCTGAGTTCTAGTTTAGCGTACTTTTGCATTGTCACCACTCCAGTGGCTCATAATTTTTTAGGAACGAAAGTTACGAGTTTAATATCGTCTTGTCGCTCTGTGTTTGCTGCCATAAGAACATAAGGAATGAAGCTACATGAGTTGAAGCAATATCTCAACGGTTAAAGCTGACGTGGAAAAGCAGTTGTGAAAAAACTAGCAAGCTATTTGGCAATCATATTAAAATTACACAAATTCTATAATCTAACAGTTGCTCATCTCGTATTTCTGCTTATTTATTATGTTATTCGGAATACCATAATATCTCTGTTTGCAAATTAGTTTAGAAAAAATAGCTAGCAAAACACCAATATAATCGGAAGTGGTTCTACCGAACAAAATTACCGTGATCCGACGCAATGCAATGGAGCGTAGTGCGTTCTTTTTAGCTATGACTGATCGTTTCTGGTCTTAATGTGAGCATTCGTATCAACGAATCGAATACTGATAAGTCATTTTGAAAAGATTGTCTCAATAAACTACTTTAAAACAGCGATGGAGAAACCATTTTATTTATTTGTTAAAAAAAGATATAAACTGTAGGTTGGAAAAACGGATTAGTTTTGAATTGGAAAAAACGGATTACTTTTGAATCTCACCTCGATGAGTTTAGAGTTGGTGTATAGTTTAGCGGTTTTTTACACAAGCCCATTTGCTTTGAAAGCTTGGAATGCTTGTGTAGTACAAGCGGCTGTCAAGGCCTTTTCACTATTCCTGTCTGCTAGATGAGAGAACTGAAAAAGCCCGAAACAATTGAAATAAATCACGCAGACGCAACCGTGTACGGCTCAACCTAAGCCAATCCAGAGACATCCGAAGGCAGCCCAAACTATCCCGAGGAGGCCCAAGTTGCGGCAGCTGGACGCGCGCCCACGGCACGAAAGATTGGCCCATTTGCCGAGCACCGTGCATCGATCGGCAGCATACCCCACACTTCAGCCTCTCCAGTCTCCGCGAACGAGCCAACTCCACTCGTTTCTTGTCCGCTTCGCTTCTCTTCTCTTCTCCCCTCGGTCGCTCGCTAATCCCCTTACCCCCCGATGCCATTGCCACACCACCCTCCGCGGCTATAAAACCCACCTCGACGTGGACCGGGTGGAGCCTATAAAACCAAAGCTCGCGGCGTCGGATGGACGCCGCCTCCTGCTGCCGTGTAAGCGCACTCCTCCCCCCCTTTCGTTTCTCGAGCCTTCTAGAGCCTTCCGCGGATTCCCCTTACGGATTTTTGGCTGCTTGTCCACTCCCAGGTCTTCTCCACGCAGAGATGCCGCTTCCCGCTGCGCAGGCTGGCGCCGCCGCCGCGGCCGTTCTGCACGGAGTCGTCGGGCGATCCCTTCGCCGCGTCGGTCTCGAAGCGGCGGTCCCGGGGGCCGGTCATGGCGGCGAAGAAGGCCGCGCAGGGTGAGAAGCCTCGTGCTTGTTGTTGTGCCATTAGGGTTTAGGTGGGGGTTTGGTGAGGCTTGTGGTTGGGGGATCGATGCCCGTCTGTTTGGGATTGCAGTGATGCGAGTTTTGGAGGTGGAGTAGGCGAATTAGGTGTCGAATTTTTGGTGAGCTTTGGATGAGTGTTAGGGGTGTCCTCTGGCTTTGGTCAATATATGCGGTGTTTGCTTTGTGTTGGTGGTGACGCTGGCCATAAGTTTGGCCAGGTTTGAGGCTGGAGTTTGTCTCCGGCCTGGGGATTTTCGTTGCTGTTCACGTTTGATGGGCTTTTGGCCACAGTGGGATGCGTGTGACTACGGAGATGATGAATGCATTTAATCTGGTTTGTTGGTTTAGCTTCAAATATGTTATAATAACTTCCACTCTTGCGATTGTCATAGATTTGAGATTTTAAGAACGTGGTTCTTATTTGGAGTCACCACTACACGTGTTTGGCTCATCTCTTTGTGATTACGTTTGTCTGTCCTTATGTATGTAATTTAAGCTCAGTCTGCCTAGGCCTTCATGTCAATTTATCCCCACGTTGTTGCTCCATACTGTATTTTTCATCAATAAGGGTCCTTCTTGAGGTGTCATCATGTGAAGCTTGCTTATCATTTTGTGAATTCAGGGTAGAATGTGCTGGATTTATTTTACGTGTTGGATGGTGGAAGCAGTGCTTAAATCTTGGTACTCATGCTTGTGA
>JAYGGG010000670.1:0-12054 GCA_036346245.1 Bonia amplexicaulis | reverse complement strand
GGCTTCTCCGAGACGCGCGAGGGCGAGGTGAGGTTCCCGGAGATCAGCACCCCCATCCTCGAGAAGATCTGCCAGTACTTCTACTGGTCGCTCCACTACTCCGGGTACCCTATTCTCTCTCCCCTTTACCCTCTCTATGGAGATAGTAGATTCGGATTACCACTAGTTTAACCGCTTACTTCTCATTGCCGTCGATATCCCCAATTCTAAGCTTTGTAGAACCAAGGTCATGATCCAAATTAGCTGCCTAATCACTGCGTCGTAAACACCCCTCCTGAATTTTAATCAACTGCTCGTATTCTATGACTAGCACTCTAAAAAAATTGGATGATTTTCTTAACCAAGCTACAACCCATTTGACTTCATCTTATTTGCACTGTCTTTCTATATTTTGTTTAAAAGCCTGCAGCCTAGATATCCAGAATTAAGGGCGTTAGGCTTATGATAGCCTATAGTTTTTTCTCCAATAACTTCAGTTAGCCAACGGAATAGTTTTCTTTCTTCCAATTGCTTCATTATGGCAAAAGAAACTAAGTAAATATATCCTAGTGAAAAAGAGGAATTTTTCATCATTCTATGGCTCTGTTTCGCAAGTTTGTGAAAATTATCATCCACCATTGTATTTTTGGGATAACCTATGAAAATGATTTAAACAAAAGGCATCCCAATTTATTCTCTCATGCTTCCGCCCCTATGGTTCATGGAACTTGTTCAATGATTTGGAATTTATGAAGCACAAGAATTTTATCTTCTAATTACAATACTAAATCTGCATCCAGTACATCATTTCCAGCTTGCTGTTGGCGCATAAGGTGCTCTGTGGAAGTCTGGAAGACATCACAAACCTTTCAAATAACAGTGCTCCGAATGTTTAACATCCACTTTATATAGCTTAGTATAAACTGTAAAGTATGCACAGGCACTGAACTTAATTGTGTTAATCCTGTGTTTCCTCTATCTTGCAATTTCTTTTGCCTTACTTTCTTCATGTTTTTTCTTTCCCATTGGCTTAGTGGATTACTGGTCATGCAAATTCCTCTTAATTTACTCGTGCTGGTGTTAACGTGAGTTAAATATGAGCCTTGTTGGATAGTTTTGTGGTGACAAGGTCAAGAATCTAGCTGTGTGTACCCTTGTGAGTCCTAAGCTGACCTAATTAGTTAATTGGTTCTGTGGTCAACTTTGTATTTCTCTGTTTATTTAAGATCCATTTGGTTTAGAATCATTAGAAGCTGGGATGTTTCTTTCAACTGATTTGTGGGAATAACCTTGATTGTTTTCTACCTTATCAATCTTGATTATACCTCTTCAATCCAGAATTGCTGGGGTAACTTTGATTGTGTTTTAAAATTCTCCTCTAATCTCAAGGCTGACTTGTTTTCTTTAATTGTTTTGGTTTCCACTCGCTCGTCCGCATCTTGGAAATTTTGGTGCGGGGGATTCAGATGGGGATTTGGATGGTCTCATAGGGCCACAGTTTACATATTCACCACTCAGAAATTTGCATTGCATTGCAGACGTCATGGTGGTTCACAACGTTCTTGGTTGAAGATAATATATGACATACCAGAAAAACGACAGTGCTCCAAATGTTCACCACCTAATTTTTGCAATGCTGAATTGCAGACTAATGTTTGCTACTTTAGACCAGCTTAGTATATAGGATGCATGTGAACTTAATTCTCTGTTTAAATTTCGTGGACATACAACTGCTGGACTAAATGTGAGGCTGAGATTATTACTGTGGACAAACTAGCACTGTACTACCGGCCCCCGTCTCTAGACTCTAGCTTCTTTCTCTATTACATGATCAACCAGAATACCGAAGCCTGCAAAGAAAAGATGCTTTGTTTGTTGTGCTGTGTTTCCTTACCGATAGATATAGTAACATGTTGGCAGCATGTGGCAGATGCACCTATTGCTGACTCGAAAATTTTTGTTTTTTGTTGGTTGGTTGTAGTGGGAAGGAGACGGCGGAGTTTCCGATTGAACCCGAGATAACCCTGGAGCTAATGATGGCGGCAAACTATCTCGACACCTGAGGAACCGGAACTGCTCCGCAGCATTCTATTAACTGATGAATTAATCACAAGTCTGTAAACAAACTCGTTGGATCGCTGCTTTTACATCCATCATGTATCGCACTGCACTGTTACACAAGCTGAAGTGATGTATCGTACTGCACTGTTTTAAGGCCAAGAAACAGTTGGATGTGTTGGCGTCTGAGCTTGCGATGATATGCATGTTTTGTTCTGTGCAACAGTGCAAACGCTTGATCGCATTAGGGCAGTTGGATCGACGTGTTGGATGCAGGCAGAGATTTCTCGTCTCTGTCGGTCCATGGGCAAGAAAAAAGCGTATCTTTTTCCTCTGAATAATGAATGCAAAGTGCGAATCGCGAATGCGACACACACAAAGACAGTAGACGTTATATAATGGACACATATGCAATGGAGTCGATTGAAGATTCACGAACGCAACGAGCGCTATCATTTATAGACGAGCAACACACGGACTAGGGCCAGCCAGGTACAACAGCAGCAAGAATCTCTCTCTCTCTCTCTTCCTCTCACCCCGTGGCCTCCCTCCCCTTCGACGGCGGCGAGCGCGCAATGGCGGCGTCCGCCCTCGAGTCCGCCTGGGAGGTACGCACCCCACCGCTCCTGCCCCCAATCCGATCTCTCCCTGTACGTCTCGATCCTGACAGATCTTGCCGATCTTGGTCCTGCTGTTGGGACGGAATGCAGTGCCTGATCGGGAACTTCAGCGAGTTCCAGCTGGCCACCGTGGTCACCTTCCTCCTCCACGAGAGCGTCTTCTTCCTCTCCGGCCTCCCCTCCCTCCTCTTCGAGCGCTTCGGGCTCTTCGCCAAGTACAAGATCCAGGTCAGTTCTTTCCTTTCCTGCCTCCTCACCAATACACACCCTCTTTTCTTTGATCCGCCCCCAATCCCTCCATGATCCACCCACTGCGCGCGCATCTCTGTGAGCATGCATATGCCTTGGAAATTTTACAAGACGAGATAAAAAGTGGTCGGCTCACAGCAAGAGCAAACGAGATAAAGCGGGGACAGCGATGGGAACAAAGCGAGACAACTTTCTCCACTTCTTCTAACCTGTGATTTGATTCTCCCTTTTGTTGTTTTACAAATCTCTCTCCAAGACGGCAAGGAAGACAGCGAAAACAAGGAAATGATGCCTCTGATTATTGTTTCCAATTGTATGGAACAAACAAGAGTAGGCGAGCACTCCTTTTCTTTGCCACTGTTATTTCACTGATATGCCTTGCGTCCACATCAAACTGCCTATAGAGATGAGGAAAATAAAGTCATAGGAAGCACCCGGTCAGAGGGCTCACCTTATCGTGTGTCGAGAGACATCGAAAAGTTGAAGGAACCCTTGGTCAGAAGCCCGCGTCATTGCTTTTCACTGCGGATGAAGGAGGTTATTTCCAAAAGGAAAAAGATTGAAAATTCCAACCTACCAAATCCCTTGGAATTTGGAAATGCTTCAATGTTAAGCACTTTGAGGGATTCAAGTCTTCATCTTTGTCAGGACAAACAAATGCCTTAACTTGCACTAAATGCATGAAGATGTAGATTATTTGAAATCCAGCTTCAAATATCTCTACTGGTAAATCCTGAAAACAAAAAGCAAAGGCTTGCATAATCACACTGGAGCTATGTTGCAGCTATTAGCTGTCATACTAATTGGACTATCGCTGGTACGAAATTTTAATTTGAATGCCCTGCTGCAAATTTAGATATAGTCTTAACTGTTTTTTTTCAGTTCTATGGGCCTAACTTGTGGACTTTTAATGTGAACCAGTTTGACAGTGAAATGTCCTCACCAAGCACATTAGTTTTGTATAATATGCCGTCTTTGAGATATATGGTGTTTTGCACCGTATAACATAGTGTTATATTTCCATTGGACCAAAATTATCCCCCGTCTTTGAGATATATGGTGTTTTGCACTGTATAGCATAGTGTTATATTTCCATTGGACCAAAATTATCCCAACAAGTTGTTTCTGTATATCATCAAGGAAAACTCGCCTTTGTTTGCTTGGCTGGAGCTGTCATGGAAAGTTTCTAGGTGGTGCCTTGTTTGCTTCTCTTTATAAAGCATAACATCCATGCGATTCTTTGTTTGCTGCTCTTTATAAAGTATAACATCCATATGATTGTGTAAGAGACCTTGTAATGCTTATATTTGGTTTCAGTTATCGAAGCCGGGGGTTATCCTCCTGGCTCTGAAAAAGAAAATGATTGTGATTGGTCTTGTCCCAGTTTACAGTGCTCACTCACAATAGTATCACTCCAGTTGTTGGCGCTATGTCATTCCATAATCTTTTTATAGTTGTCCAAATCAAATTTAGTTTTCTCCAAGAAATCTATCTTGGAATGCATATTATTGATTTTGTTCCCAGTTTTTAGTGTTCACCTTCTTTAGGTTTAGTTTGCTCTTTTTTCTATTTCTCTGATAGAACATCTGATCTTTTGGAACTGTGTAATTCTATGAACATTTGCACTTACCTTGCTACCATATTTGGTTTCCTCAACAAGAAGTGTGTGCATCTTTGCAGAAGAAGAGCAATGCCCCTGCTTACCAAAACAGATGCGTCCTGCGTCTCATTCTCTACCATGTCTGTGTGAATTTGCCTGTCATGATTTTCTCCTATCCTGCCTTCAAATTCATGGGTCTAAGGAGCTCTCTTCCTCTGCCACACTGGTATCAAAATTTAGTTTCCTTCACTTCTTTCTTCCAACTAAAGCTGCTCACTTTCTTTATTGCATTACCGGTATTCTTCTCAACTAAGAATGTAAACATGAAAGCACCAGGATAACCAAGATTCAAATGGAAATGAAAATGGTTTAATTTGCTACCTATTTTTATGTAGGACGGTCATTGTATCTCAAGTTCTTTTCTACTTTGTACTCGAGGATTTCATATTCTATTGGGGGCACAGGGCTCTGCATACCAAATGGCTATACAAGCATGTCCACAGTGTCCACCATGAGTAAGTGATACTGCCTCATTACCTCTTATTTTACGTGTTACATCATTTTGTTATTATTCTAATTTAACACAATAAGTTGTGAGCAGATATGCTACACCCTTTGGCTTAACTTCAGAATATGCCCACCCTGCTGAAATTTTGTTCCTGGGATTCGCCACAATTGTTGGTCCTGCCCTGACTGGCCCTCATCTGTTCACCCTATGGCTGTGGATGGTGTTGAGGGTGTTGGAGACGGTTGAAGCTCACAGTGGATACCACTTCCCATGGAGCCCATCGAATTTCCTGCCACTGTATGGAGGGTAAGTAGGCTAGAATTTGTACAAGGTCTATATGATGGTAGGAGGATTCTATTTGTCTATTTAATGAGCTACATATATACATTGAACACTGTTCTGAATTTTGTCATGAACAGCTCGGACTTCCATGACTACCATCATCGTGTGCTCTACACCAAGTCAGGGAACTATGCCTCTTCTTTCGTTTACATGGACTGGTGAGAATTTGTTTGCCATTGCCGTGTTAAATCATGCATTGTAACCTCCCTCCCTCGCTTACGTGACGAGCTCTTCGTCTTGTGTTAGGTTGTTTGGGACGGATAAGGGTTACCGCAAGGCAAAGGCCATCGATGAGAACGGAGGGAAGCATTTGTAAATTGTGGAAGCTACTCCTTTTCTCTTAGTCAACTCATCAAAACGAGATTTTGATCTGTTGTACTGGTGATAGCATTTCGTTCATGGGAGGAGATAGGCATCCTAGGCACAGGTATCACCTGAGATGATCGATCCTACAGGTTGATATTTTCCTTTCCCATAATTTGCCATCACGATGAGATCCTGTGTGATCAGGCCACCTTGCCTATATGATTTGTCATGAATTCAATTTGATGTGTGCGGGTTTGTTTGGACGGATACATGCCATGCCAGAAGTAACTATTTGAAGCAACAAATTATCAGATTAGTTTTGGAAGTGAAGTTAAAAAACTGAGATGAGATTTGTCGGTTAAATGCTGGTTCTGATTGGTTAACTGTATATTATCTTGTTTGTTTCGTTAATCGATTCCGCAGGGAGTTGTGTTGAGATTTTTTGGAGGATTGGGAAGAATTTATGGTCGTTGGATCTCTAATCTAATGATCATAAATTTAGATAATAGTAAAGAAAAAACATCCGGACAATGTTTATCAATCCAAACAAAAATTGTAGTACCGTAAAGCCGCTACACGTAGAAACTTGGTTTGATTTGCATTCCCATGATCCTCTGTTTATGGTAGTAGTATGTCTGTGGACGTCGGTATATCTAGACGGAAAACAACAATACACCAGCTAGGTGCTCGCAGGTAGGTAGCTTATAGTTTGGCTGTTATGGTGCGTCCGCCGTCGACGCAGATGACCTGTCCGGTGATGTAGCCGGCGGCGGGCATGCAGAGAAAGGCGACAAGTGCGGCGACCTCGTGCGGCTTGCCGAAGCGGCGCATGGGCACCCGCGACATCTCCATCTCGGCGAGCCTGCGCGCCATGGCCGGGTCGCCGAGCGTGGTGCTGGAGATGTCGGTGTTGTGGATGCCTCCCGGCGCGACGCAGTTGACGCGGATGCCCTGCGAAGCCCACTCGGCGGCGAGGCTCCTGGTGAGCTGGTGCATGGCGCCCTTGGTGAGCGAGTACACCGACAGCGCCGGGTAGGCGATGAAGCCGGCGATGGAGGACACGTGCACCACCACGGAGGCGTTGCCGTTTCGGAGCAGCGGGTGGGCGAGCTGGGCGAGGTGGAAGCAGGGGTCGAGGTTGGTGGCCATGAGGCGGGAGTAGTCCTCCGGCGTGGTGTCGGTGGCCGCCTTGTACAGGGACTGGCCGGCGTTGTTGATGAGGATATCGAGCCTGCCGTCGAACAGATCGCGGACCGTGGCGACGAGCCCCTCCCTGTCACGGCGCACGGAGACATCGCAGACGGAGGCGGTGACCGAGTGGAGGCCCTCGGCCTGCTGCCAGCGCCGGCGGCAGTCGTGGAGGTCGGCGGCGGTGCGGGAGCAGGTGTGCACCCTGACGCCGAGCCCAGCCAGCTCCTCCACGATCGCGTGCCTGCACAAGCACAAGCTAGCTGGCCAGCGTCACAGGCATGCACGACGGAGCTTGCATCCATCGATCCGTACGCACGTACCCGATTCCTTTGGTTCCTCCGGTGACGAGCGCCGTCTTGCCGGCCAGGCTCCACCGGAGGCTCTGGCTCATCTCCTCCTCGCTGCTCCTGCTTCCTGCCGCCGGCTCCATCAATCGATCTCACCAGGCTAGCTATCCACTTAATTAGCTCCGTACGTGCGAATGCATGCTACCTAGTACTGCTAATTAATTCAGTGGTGATCGATGGATCCGATGACCCATCGAGCTGATTCTGTTGGTCTTAATCACTAATTAATTACTAGCTAGCTGGCTGCTCCATGCGTGTCGCTGTCATGCATAGTACGTATTGGGTGCTCCTCCGTGACCACAACTAAGTCTTCACTATTTTCATCTTATTATCTATAATTTCTCTAGATAAAATAAATAAGATAATTTGTCTATCGTCTTTTAAAGTGATCTATCGATATAATCTTTTAAAATAGCTTATTAATTTTATTGGCATTTGGTTCGTTCACACAAAATGCTCATATTAGGACTAAAAGCTATCAGCTGCAATCATAAACTATTAGCCACATTCGAAAAGAGTGCACCTTAACAAGAAGTTTCAAAAAATATAAACTAAGAAGAAAGAAGGATAGATTCGAAAAAAATTGAATCGATGACCCCTGCTTGTTTGCGTTGCTTGTTAACGAAGATGTATGCAGATTCAACGGGACTACAGCAGAAACATATATGTAAAGCACGGTGCAGCAATTAGGCTAGAAAGGCACGGAATTTGCAATCTGTCCTCATTGTGACAAAAAAAAAACATTACAGTTTGCTTTCAATGTCCAATCTAAACGATTGAACGCTGGTCGCAGTGATTACATGGCCAGAACCCATTTCATATCCATTTGCAGAAAAGGATACAACAATGGGAGCTAATTAAATGTCTTAGTAGGAGATTATCAAACTGTCCTTAACACAAAGAATTTGTTGAGGAAGTAGTTAACTGAGCAACTAATCGAAAAACATCAACTACTCTTGGAGAAAATAAAGTGTATAATCTAGAAGAATGATTCTTTCTCTGCAAACTTCCATTGCAGACCTAAAAGAGACCATTAGCCAAGAAGGCCATGGCAGGGAAAACATAACCCAGCCAAGGTAAACTAAGGAGGAAAAATACAAACCTATTTCTCTTAACCATCAGAGGGAGTCTTTTTTTTTTGCCAAAGATGTTATGGGTATATCTTTTCATTCACCTGAGCACATAGAAAATATGATTGAAAACCTAAAAAAACTAATCATGGATATCAACGATTAAAAGCCGATGAACTCTCTCCTTTCCTCCTTGGATCAAATCATTTTCAGACACAAGGCTTCAGACTACTAATGGTTCAAGTAACTCACAGTCTATCCTGTAAAGACCAACACACTAATATCCTTTAGTAAACAATTGTCCTAAACAAATCTTTTTACTGAAAGCATTATAAAATTATCCAGTGCGACATTCACTTCATCCTTGCGCGACATTCACTGCAGCCTTGCGGCTTTTGTGCTGACCAGGGGACAGACCCTGCCTTTGCGATTGCGGCAATTTAGCCAGTGCGACATTCCGAATTAGAGCTAGCCAGCGCGACATTCACTTCAGCCTTGCGACTTTTGTGCTGACCAGGGGACGGACCCTGCCTTTGCGATTGCGGCAATTTAGCCAGTGCGACATTCTGAATTAGAGCTAGCCAGCGCGACATTCACTTCAGCCTTGCGGCTTTTGTGCTGACCAAGTGACCAGGGGACGGACCCTGCCTTTACGATTGCGGCAATTTAGCCAGTGCGACATTCACCCTAGGCTTCTCTACGGTCCAAGGCACCACCTCGAACACACACACAATCCAACAATTTACTCCAAAATCAGCCAATCTATCCATTCACATTTAAAAGTACAGCTCCTGAGACCAATATAGAAATAAAATGCTAGTGAAATCGAACCAACTTCCATGGCATGAAAAATTGCACAGAAAAACATATAAAGAAGGTCTAACGGAAAACAGAATTATAAAGTAAGAACAAGTATTTGCTAACAAATCTGAAACGCACTCACAGAGAGAGGACGGGTGCGAATCGGACACATACAGAGAGGAACAGGGGGTCAGAAGGGGGAGGAAGAAGGGAGAGGAAGGAGGCAGATGGGAGAGGAGCAGTAGAGGAGAGGGCGAGAGGGAACCATGGTGGCAACTGCGGAGGGGCGGACGGTCCGGACCGTCCGGTCCATGCGAGGGAAGACGCAGGGGATTAATTGAGATAGAGTAGCAACGCTAGTACACTATCTGGGGACACGTGGCTGCTCGACATCCTGACTCCAGAAACTATGTGATTCATTTGGTCGTACAAGCTATGACTCTATATTCTTATAGCTCTTTTACAGCACCCAATGTTTAATATAAGCCGTTCATTCTTCGAGTGTTAGATTCATTTTTTCATCTTATTGTTTACATCTTACATAGTTTTTTGTATTTATTGAGCTAAACAAATAAAGAGATGCACCCAGAGAACGGTGGAGTGCATATCTAACTCAAATTTCAAACTTTAAAGTTTAAATTTGAAAATTTCAAATTCGCCCGGTTTGCAAATTCCCGATGGCGGAGAGATTTACGGCTCGGCAAGATTTTGAACCCTATGTGCATCTTTATTTCAAAGGAAACCCATGGCCAACCGAGTAATTTCCATTGGGACTACAGAAAAAGTCGATAATATCTAAAGAAAAAAAATTAATACCTAAGAGAAAAAATCTACAATACCACTGAGAAATCAATAGCCAGATTTAATTTATACTATCATCCTTTATAGTAGCAGAATGTCCCATAAATTTTTTCTATTCTTGATATGCATGCAGTGCAGGACAGTACTGCCGGTGCAAAGCGACTACACATGTACCGCCGTTCGCTTTCGTCCAGTCCAGAGCACATGAACAATCTTTTAGCGTAGAGCAGCTTTCAGGGTACGCACGTAGGGTTAGCGGTGCGATATGGACATCAGATCAGACAACAACACACAGAAGAATCTTTGCTTTCCTGCCCGGCCAGCGCTGGCTGCTAGCGAGCGAGCTCTGATTAACGAACAGTACAGTACAGTGGTCTCTCTTTCGCAGAGAGAAGATAACAGAAAAATATCTCGGATCGAAGAAGAGAAGAACACATCTACCGACCGGCTGCTGAAACTGAAAATTTTCTTTTCTTTTCTTTTCTTCAGTGTCATGTGTCAGCAGGTGCACGGAGCAAAACAAATTTGCAGTACAGCACTGTGAATGTGAGGCCGGCCCGAACAGATGTGCAACGACTCCGATGCTAGTTCCGAAGACGAGGAAAAGTGGTGAGAAAAAAGGAGAACAAAAGTCAGTAACGAGACAAACGCTTCACTTCACACAAGCGTCAACTTCATGTATTACTACGACTCAAGCGACTAGCCAACTAGCTAGCTTAATTTGACTTAAATAATCAATGTTGGAATAGTCACATATTGATTATGAAGGACAAGAAATCTAACTTAAAAATGAGAGACACTCACCTCATTGGCTAGCTTTTGAGATGAGAAGACATTTACGATCCAACAAGTGGTATCAGAGCCCGGTTCTAACATGTCTTGCCCAATGGACACTAGTGTATGAACGTCTGATGGACTTCGATCCTGATGGACCGTCGGTGTACAGTGAAAAGACGGTGAAAGGCTGAAGAACACCAATATGTGAATGAGAAGATTGTTGAATAGTCTCATATTGATTGTGGAAGGGCAAGAGGTCTAACTTAAAAGTGGGGGAGTCTTTTAGCTCATTAGCTAGCTTTTAGAGTGAGAAGACCCTTACGATCCAACAATCAGCTAGCTGTGAGACAAAAATTAAGATGACATTCATTCTAAATCACAAGGACACGAGGTAGGATAGCAAAGGCCAACGTATATGTACAACGACGGTGGTTTGAGTTGTGGGTTTAACTCATCAAATCTATTTTAGTTGGCCTTTTCCCCTTCTTTTCCTTTAAAAACTCATCGATCGTATCATTGTTGGAAAACCTAAAATGTCATAGCTGTTCTGTTTTCCTTATAGAAATATATATGCCAGATAGGGCATGATTGGATTACATGTGCCGAAAAAACTACAAGTTTCTGTCAGAGAAATACAGCAAATAATTAGATAAATTTAAAAAGATAATCATGTCCAGATAACGTTTACATCAGCCAGGTTCACCCTGGTAGCGACAAGTGCCGTCTAAATTAGGCACCACACACTTATGAATGATTAGCGATGGAAAATACTTGAAGCGTTCGCATTGACAATGTAGGGATCTAGTACGAGTTAACTGTAACATGAAAAGCCGAATTATTTTCAGGCAGAGCTATCCTCAACTCTCAGTCTCAGTCAAAGATAGATCAAGTGCAGATAATACCCCGGGGTTGAATTTGGAAGGGCCAATCGATTGAGTCCATCCATCTTCAGTGTGGTCACTGGTAGGTCCTTCAGTTCCTAGCAGTAACCAAATACTTTTTTTTTAGAAAAAAAGCAATGCTCTAGAGATATATACAATATGAACTGTAGGCATGTCAAGTAGTGTAAACTACTACAGTATTATTGGTGCTAGTTTATCTGGGTATTGGAATTCAGACGGAATTTGTTTACAAGAAATCCTGAATTACTGAATAATGCCAAGCCATCACTAAAGATTACTGAAGATTACCCATCAGTCGACAGCACTGAGATGTTCATCGGATCATCATGTTCTAAAGTTTGGCTGTCGTTTAATAATTGGGCGGAAGCACCTCGGATGCCTTTGCCTGTTGAACTGTCAACTAGGAATACTGTATATATATCAGTGTTTATTCTTCTTGCATGGCCTCTTCTTGGGAGCAAATTATTACCTGAATTTCGATGACGATATATAAGGCAATTAAT
>JAYGGG010000990.1:0-11039 GCA_036346245.1 Bonia amplexicaulis | reverse complement strand
GGTGCTAGAAATACACTTTGTAACCATTTGTAACCATCGTGATTTAAAAATAAAATTTAGATCAATTTCGAAAAAATTTGCTAGCGGCGACGCATCTTGTACCAGTGCTCAGGGCATCGTTGACCTCATCTTTGTGCCTCGGCTTGCGTGGTGTGCAAGCAGTGTTACGCGCGTGAAAGCCTCGTCCCGAGGCATCGTCACGCTGCTCACATCGCGGGTCCTACGGCAGGCCTCATGTCTGGGCACATGCGAAGCCAGTAGGAGATAAAGTATTGAAAGCGACGTCCTTGTTTTATTATGCATTGCTCTCGAAGATCAAACAGCAACCAGAGAAGCTAGGTAGGAGAGAGGAAAAAGAGATTAATGTGTTTGGAGAGAGGAAAAAGAGATCGGATCTGTTTTTTTGCTGTGGCTTATAATTTTTGGTTGAAATTTTTGAATTTTGGTTGTTTACGATACAGATTATAGAGTGACCGATACTCACTTATGATTTTGGCTAGTACAGATGTTGGGTTTTTAACATACACTACGTTTAACTTATAGATACCGTCTTAAAAAAATACTCCATTTGAAATTTGAAAATTAGGTACTGTAAAAAATCAAAAATTAACCGACTTATAACTTACCAAACAGACCCAATATTAGCGTATTAGGGAGCAGAAGGGAAAAGAAAGACATACGGCGCTACAGCAACCACGGAAGCGGCATTCTAATTTGTTATCATTTTGCTACAGTATCATGAACACTAAAAAGTTTTTTTTGGTTTATTCGCTGCAGAGTTGACCGATAGCGATGGGCTCTGTTTTTTATCTGCTACAGTGCCAAATAATAATCTGCTACAGTAACAGGGAGAAGAAAATAGTTTCTTTTCTTTCTTTCTGCTGTCTTTTTGTGTGTCAATTTTTTTTCTGTGTTGAGAAGTTAATAAATTGAAAGATAGCAGATTGAAGAAAAAATATCTGCTAGATGTTGCAATCATGCACCCGTTCTAATTGCTATAGACGATCCTCCGTAGGACAGGGATTTCTAGGCTAGAAAAGCTCCACGTTTAGGATTGGACAACACTAGCGTTTCATGTAGAGCTAATACTTGTATTATATAACGACAGGCGTTTCGCTGGAATTTTATTTTCCATTTCTTCATAAATAATAATACTTTGGTCATAGCAATGTTTTAAATCATGGGAGATAGCGGACGCTATAGCCGGAAATAGCGGATGGCGGCAACAACGCTAGGATAGTGCACTTTGCCGCTACGTGATCTTTGCGCTAAAACCGCTATTATCGCGTTATTGCCGCTAAACATGCAAGAAACTTAGCGCCGCTATTTCTCCTCCAGCCTCTGGCCGAAATCGGGGACGCGGGGCCTCTGGTCGAAATCGGCGCGCGGGGTCTAACCTAACCATTCGCTACTCCTCTGACGGCGGCTCCTCCTGGGTCTAACCCTATCCATTCGCTCCTCCTCTTGGCTCCTCTCAGCTGGCGGCGACTGCTGCGACAAAAAGCGGCAACGTTCGCTGCGAGCCTGCGACCGGCAGCGGCGACGGTGGATGCGACCGGCAGCGAGGAAGACTAACAAGCTCCGTATTCCCCACTCCTCCTCCCCGAAAAGGGCCCAGACGACGGTGGCCAGTTCAGCTAAGGCTGAGACGACCGCGACCGACGGCTACTTCGTCTGAGGCTGCAACCGGCGGGGAGGACCACCAAGCCTCCACCATGTCCCAGCCGGAGCAACAGGCAGGCAAGTTTTCTTCTCCTCATCTCACCGTTCTGTCCTTTGTTCTAGACATCAACAAGCAGATCCGTAGCCAAAGATAGAAGATTAGGTAGATCCGTAGCCAAAGATAGAAGATTAGTTAGTTATTGGATGTATCATACACTGAATTACTCAATTACGATGAAATTAGATTAGAATGAAATTTATTGTTTGCATTTGCAATTTGCATAGGTAACCCGTCAAGTGCCGCCTCTGCCTCAGTAACAAATGCACCACCAGCACAACCTGTTGTCAACTCAGATGACCCTGCATGGGCTCATTGTTTTTGCCCAAACTTGAACAAAAAGCATTGCCTACAGTGCAAGTATTGTGACAAGCTCTGCACTGCTGGGATTACTAGAATAAAGTACCATCTTGCTGGCATTAAAGGCTTCAATGTTACTAAGTGCAAGAAAGTTCCAACTCTAGTGAAGGAAGAGATGCTGGCTTTGCTTACAAAGAAGATCGAAAAGGAACATAAAGTAAAGGAAAAGGAAAGGAGCAGAGCTGAAATTGACCTAGATCACTCAGATGGTGAAAGTTGTAGTGAAGAAGAGTCTGAACATGGGAATGAGATTCTTGTGCTGAAACCAAAACCAACAAGAGCATATAATAGCTCTAGCTCTAGAGCTTCGGGAGGTCTTGGCCCTATTGAGAAGTTCTACAAGGCTCCTTCTATAGAAGAGGTTGTTGAGAAGATGCAGAAAGGAAATAACATCAACCAAAAGATTCAAACATCTTTGACAACTCAGAAAAGAGAAGAGAGGAGGGACAGAGCTTGTGAGTACATATGCCAGTTCTTCTATGAAGCTAGCATTGCACACAACACAGTCACCCTTCCTAGCTTTGCCCATATGATTGAGGCCATAGGAGCTTTTGGCAGAGGTTTGAGAGGGCCTAGCCCCTATGAGATGAGTGGACCATTCTTGGAGAAAAGGAAGCAAAAGGTGTTAGAAGGATTCAAGAACCATAAAGAATCATGGGAGCTCACTGGTTGTACAGTTATGACAGATGCATGGATAGATAGGAAGGGCAGGGGAGTAATGAACTTAGTTGTGCACAGTGCTCGTGGGGTTTGCTTCTTGGATTCGGTGGACTGCTCAGGTGAGAAGAAAGATGGCAAATACATCTTTGACCTTGTGGACAGATGCATAGAAGAGATAGGGGAGGAAAATGTTGTCCAAGTGGTGACTGATAATGCTAGTGTCAATACAACAATGAGAAGTCTTTTGACAAAGAAAGAGACCCTCAATTTTTGGAATGGATGTCTTGCTCACTTGCCTAGATCTCATCTTTGGAAGATCTTGGGAAGCTTGGACTAGTTGAACAAACTATTGCTAGTGCAAGACAAGTGACTGTATTCTTGTATGCTCATACAAGGGTGTTGGATTTGATGAGGAAATTTCTTGGGAAAGACTTGGTTCGCTCTGGGGTTACTCGATTTGCCACTGCTTATTTGAATCTGAAAAGCTTGCTAGACAACAAGGAGTTGACAAGGCTCTTCAGATCAGATGAGCTCAATGATTTGGGTTACTTGAAGAAGGCAAAGGGGAAGAAAGCCATCAAAGTGGTGAGATCTGAAGGCTTTTGGAAAAATATTGACATGCCTGTTAATTTCTTTGAGCCATTGGCTAATGTGCTGAGGAGAATGGACAATGATGTTCCTGCAATGGGATTCTTCCATGGATTAATGCTTGAGGCAAAGAAAGAAATTTCTGGGAGGTTTGACAATGATGAGAGTCGCTACAAAGTTGCTTGGGATATCATTGATAAAAGGTGGGACAGCAAGCTCAAGACTCCACTACACTTGGCTGGGTACTATTTGAACCCTTATTTGTATTACCCAAACAAGTCAGAGATTGAGCATGATGGATCCTTTAGAGCAGGTGTGATTGCATGCATTACAAAGATGATTGAGGATGAAGAAACCCAAGACAATATAATTGAAGAACTAAACACATATCAGATCGAGAAATGTCATTTGGACATGACATTGCCATAAGGCGAGGAGAAACAAAAGTTTCAATCCGGTGAATAAGTGAATCTAATATGATTGATGAATATCATCTTTTTATTGTCACCACTATTTAACTCTTTAACTTTTTTATGTAGCAAAGTGGTGGCTCAATCATGGCACAAGCACACCTAATCTGAGGATATTGGCATCAAGGATTCTGAATTTGACCTGCAGTTCCTCAGCTTGTGAGAGGAATTGGTCAGTATTCGAACAGGTAAAAAATGACATGATGAGAGGACTTTTGTTCATTATTTGACCTGCAGTTCCTCTTTAACTTTTGTTCATTATTTGACTTGTGTTCACTACTTCACTCACAGGTTCATACAAAGAAGCACAACAAGTTACTTCATGACAGGATGAGAGATCTTGTGTTTGTGAAGTTTAACTCCAAACTAAGGCACAAGAGAGAGAACAAATGCAGAGATCCCATAGAGAAGGATATAGATGATGTTCTCTGTGATGATGGCAATGAGTTCATTACTGGGGCTGTAGCTGTGCCAATTGCAAATGATGAACAACAAGAAGATGGAGCATCATAGAGAGAATCAACATCACAACCACAAGCCAAAAGGAAGAGGCCTGTGCGCCATAGGAAGAAGAAAATCAAGAGCCTGCAGTCTTTGATGCGTGATGCTTTAGAGCGTGGCGACCTCTACTTCATCTTCCGAATCTGAAGATGGTGATGGCAATGGCGACATTTCAATGCATTCTTCTGATCCTGATAACTCTCCCTCTGTATCTGGATCTGGATCTGGAGATGATTAGATGAGAAGAGCCAGAAGCCCAGAACAGTGTCTCTGCTGATTTTCTTTGGAGGAAGAATGTCCCAGTCGCCAACTAGCCATACATGCTGCCAGATTGCTGTAAGTTGCCATTTGATTTTGCCGTCCCTCTGTATCTGTAAGTTTTGTGCTATTTGATCGGTGTTGTGTAATGTATTGTCGATGAGAAGTTTTAAATTGCCTCGGCATGAGAACTGAGAACTGACATTTGCTATCTGAATATCTGGTGCTATTCTGCTATCTGAATATCTGGTGCTATTCTGCTATCTGAAATTCTGAATACCTGGTTTTGCTGCTCTGTTTTTCACTTTTTTTCCAAAACCGCTAAATGTCATAGCGGAGCTATAGCCGCTATAGCCGCTCATAGCTATGGAGAACCCCTACCGCTAAATGCCATAGCCGGCAATTTAAAACATTGCTTTAAAAGATACGTATTAGCTAGCTATTGTTGCTATTATATCATTGAATCTAAAAGCATGCAAATCGATCGTGCCATACCGGATTCGTATCCGACATCCCGAACTTCGCTAGATCAACATCCGAATTCAAATCCGTTTCCTATTCGAATCCAAATATTAAGTATCTGGATTCGACAAATCTGAATTCAGTAGCCGGATAATTCGACTGAATTCGACTTCGTTTTCATCCCTAATTGGCACAATGAAGGACAACTGCATGACGAGGAGGACCAAACTCGCGGGGCTTAAAGGCTCGCCTAAATGATTTTTGCTTCCGCTTCTTAATTTTGTCTTTTTTTCTTTTCTTTTTTTTGTCTTTTTGGCTATTTTGCTTTTTTCTCTTTTTTCTTTTGTATTGTTTGTAATGATATAATATTTTATTTTTTAAATTTAGTTACTCAGAAAAAGCTAACAGCCATTATAGTATATTTTTAGTCATTATATTGCAAAAATAAAAAAATATAATCTATAAGTCACATTGAGCAGGCCATAAGAAATCAGGTACTTTCTCCACTAGATCTCTGCAGTGACAAAATACGTCACTCAAAGTCAAGTTCTTCGGCAAGCGTTCCAACATTCAGTGCCCAGCTTGTAGAGTACTAGCTAGGATGATGTGCATTGTGTCCTATGTGGATGTGGCAGTATAGAAGTAGCTTCCACGGTCCGTTTATTTTGATTTAAGTTTCTAATTTTAGGTTTATTTTTTACTATTTATAAATTTTATCTTTTTATGAACTTTTAGTTTTATTTTGAGCTTTTTACCGATTCTCTTTTTTCCGTATTCGTTTGTATTGTCCATGATAAGCTAACATATTTTTTCTATTTTAATTTTTTAAAATTTAATTACGTCAAATAAGCCACCTTCAGCTACAGTGCAATTTCAGTCAGCTACAATATAATTTTAGCCATAAACCACTATTTCTCAGCCCAACCGAACGGGGCCATGTATATTAACGTCTGAATATTAGTTATATGTATATTAACTTCTGAATAATAGTTATTTTGTCTCTCGAGTAAACAATCATTTATATTAAATAGCAAATATATAATTTGTTTGTAAAACTCTTTATTTATTTTTATGATGTTATTATAAATATCCTTGGCCTTATATTATTATTTGACACACTTATGATTTATGTATTAGCATATATATTGATCGATGATCGCGTTTCATGGATCCTTAGACGCGAGGTCATTATACATTCCTACATGTATAATAGTTTATTTATGGATTGTCAAACGCTACTCCATTTACAGTCATAAAGATAGGTTTTAGGTTTGCTATAAAACATGCAGATGAATATAAGCGATCGAGATGGAATTTGCACATCTTCTTTAATGGGAGAGATATATCTAGACCTCTCAACGTGGTTAGATTAGGAATGTGCATGGCCGTGCTGATTATGGTTGAGAAGCTAACTACAACTAAGTAATCCACTATAAATCGAGCAAAGGATCAAGCTATGAAAAGATGGCACGTATCTTATTTTGAGTTCGATTTGGTATCATGGGGTGAAGGAATTAACATATGAGCACTATATAAGCTCGTCAAATATGATCTTTATGTATATTTAAGAGTCGTTATATTCTGCTAGAGACCGTTATCAATTTGTGAATTGAAAAGGGGTTTCCGGGTAGTACACAAAAATTTATTATAGTCACACACTTAATTAGCTAGTACAAACCGATTCAGATATAATTCGTCCAAATGGGTGATTCTAGCTGAAGCAAAGGCGAAAGGTGATTCTAGCTGTGATGATGGGAGGAATGGATCTATACAGAGGTACAGTGTACGTACCTTCATTGTTCGGTGTCCTCCACTTGCACCACTTGTCTCTGTCAAGAGAAATATCAAGGGGACCAATATGATGAAATTTCATTGCCAAGTTTTGAAAGAAGAGGCTAATTTAGCATTAATGTCGGAAACCAAGTACTTGCTTAAGAAATCTTCTGGCCATGGCCTTGTTTAGCCCTCAAAAATTTCCGCCCCTGCTGTCCGAATCCTTGTACTGGAATGTTCAAGAATATAAGGATACCATAATGTTTTATCTTCAACCTTGATCTGCGTACTATGGTGTCCTTGGAATGTTCGAGATAGCCCTTGTATCTGATACATATCATCCATCTGTAAATAGAATGGGGTTTTTACAGAACATTCTATCAGTAGTAAAATGGTGGTAAGTAAAAATTAAATCTAATCAGTGAATTATGAAAATGTATTAGACTTTTCTTTGTAAATCTATTTTTTTCGTGAGAGTATTATGGACTTTTTCTCTAAATCTATTATTAATCCTTTTTGTCGCTGCCACCCTCACCTCTACCGCATTCCCTGCGCTGTCGGCACTGTCTCTTGTATGCGCCTGCGGCGCCACTGCACCTGCCGCTCCTTTTATAATTTTACCATTTTGAAATTTTATTATTAGTAATCACAATGATAGTATAACTAAATTCTAACTAATCTGATTTAATTAATCAAAAAGAATGAACAACTGGTGTTCATCTTGGAGTACTGTAAATGTGCCTAAATAGGAACGTGGACTTTCCTAATGCTCAGTAGGTGCTGGACGCCTTCAGGTGTTGAGGGTGCTACAAACCAGTTAAAGATCAAAAAGTAACCAATGTATAGATGCCTCTTTATGTACAGGTGTCTTTACCAAATAGACATCTTTTCCTACCACCTCCTCATCACCTATAAATTCATGTACAGATTTCAGAATCATAATGAGAATCTACAGTTCTTTGGCAGACACTTGTTCTCGCTTGCAATACGTTATCAGCACATGAACATACATACAAGTGAAAACACTAGACAAGGCGAGATCCACCACCATGCATCCCCTCCCAGCAATCGTCAATCACGATGAACTCGGTGGAGAGCACGGCCGCCTCCACCACGCCCAACGGTGCCGCCCGCCTGTCCTCGCGGTGGCGCGCCCGAGCCCAAGGTCGGCGTGGCCTAGCGACGGCGCACGATCGCTCATCCGGCACGGCCCGGCCGCCGACACTGGCGCGGCCGACGCCCGAGGCGCTTAGTCCGGAAGTCCGCCCGCGCGGCCGGCCGCAGACACCCGACGCGCTCGGCTCACGGCGCACCAAGCGGCTCGACGCGGCGGGCGAGGCACCACGGCGCGAGACGGCGTGGCGGTGGCGGCGAGACGCGGCGAAGACGGCGTGGCGTGGCGCGAGGCTCGCCAATGGCAGTGGGCGGCAAGAATCGCCATGCGCGGAACGAGAGGCGCGGCACGGCTGCAGCCGACGCGCCGGCGAATGGCATCAAACATGGCGCGAGGCGGCGGCGGCAACGCGGCGGTGGCGCTATGGCGGCGGCACCGTGGCTTGGCCATGGTGGCGCATGGAGGTAGCGACTACTGGTTGGGTTTGGGAAACCCTAAAATCTCCCCCCTCCTCATATATATATATATATATATATATATATATGATGCCAAATAAATGGGCTTTTTGGCCCAAATCATCCCACCTTCCCACTTGGGCCTAAAGGTCGAATGGGCTTCACTGTGTTTCAAAATTTGCATTTTCCCCTCTAGTTCATGGAAAATGCAATTTTCTTTAAATAAATTTCTTTTGTAGTGTTTGCAGATAGTCCTTATGTTTATTTATAATTGTACTCGTCAATTGCATCGTTATAAATTAGCATTCCATCCTCTACAGATTCGAAAATTATGTAATATTTAAATAAATGTGCAATCACATTTATATAATTTTACATATTTAGGATTATTATTTTATTGTAATTTATTTACAATATGAATTATGACCATATTTAAATTTGCTATCTTTCAAAATTTAAAATTTAAAATTCCCATTTAGTGAGTACCATTGTACTTAATAATTTGGAATTTTTTGCAAAATATTATACCTAACATAAATACCATAAAATCACAATTTATGGCACTTTGCTACATTTATTTGTATGCTATGCCATACAATAAATTGGTGTTCACCACCAATATTGTGATTACATCTATTATAAATATAACCACATGTTATATTTAATTTCGTATTTATTCATTTGGATTACAATACTCATATTATTTTCCACATATTTTGCATTTTATTACAATATTACCATACACATTAATTTAACTCATGTAAATTAATTATTTATGGTGTACTTTTTCATGTAGGTTTTTAAATGGCTACCAAACATTTTAAGCCTCTCGCTATCGATGGTACCAACTACCCTACATGGGCTATGGACCTAAAGATCAACCTCACTACACGTGGGTTGCAAATGGTGATATTTGATCCTCCAGATGATCAAATTCCTCCAGATATTGTGATATATTCCGCTTTGAACATAATACGAATCACATACATCCGGATTTGAAGATCGAATATCCGTATGAGGAGAATCGCTTACATTATGGTTAGCCCTCAAAAATAGATATGAACAGCAAAAAATTGTTATCTTACCTGAGGCTAATCATGAATGGCACATATGAGACTCCAAGACTTCAAAACTATTGGAGACTATAATCATGCTCTTCATACTATTTGCTCCAAATTGTGGTTTTGTGAAAAGGAACCAACGGATGCAGACAAAATAGAAAAGACTATCTCTACTATGCTCCCATCTGATAGGGTCCTTCAGCAACAATGGCGTGCTGCAAATTACCAAATTTATTTTGATCTTATGCACCATACTTGTGCAAGAAGTATGTCAACTTTTTAAAGAACAATCGAGAACGTCCCATTGGGGTGCTCCACTTCTCAAGTTCATGCTAATCAAAATAACAACAAGTTCAATGGTTGAAAAGACCATTCAAAGAACTTTAAAGGTAAACACAACCGCAACAAGAAGCAAAACCAAATGGATTCAAGAAAGGTAAAGGCAATTCTGGTAAAAGAATTGACAAAACTGAAATTTATCAAAAGTGTGGTTGTTACAACCATCCTACCAAGAAATGTCGCACCCCGAAGCATCTTGTGAACCTCTACCTCCAGTCTTTGGCTAAAGGCAAGAATGCTCAACAGAAGAGATTTGAAGCACACTTCAATCCCACATCCAACAATGATGAAGCCGGATGTTCTCAAAAGTTCCTTCAAAAACTCAAAGACACATGTGTCTCTACAAAGAAGGATGATCTCATGTGCACCGATGACACACTTGAAGAATGTCATTCTCAAGACATGTTTAGAGATCTCAGTTAGACTCCTAGTCCCATAGCTACTAAGTACTATAGTGTTGTAATATAAATAATGTTGTCATCTATATTGTAAGCTTGTATACTACAATCATATATCAAACATATTCGGTATTGTAAAATAAAGTTTGTATGTATTCTATATATACTACTATAAGAATTTCATTATATTCTTCTTTTGTGTATATAGATTTTTAGAGTCAATCCAATGGAGGAGGAATTATGTCTGTGGATAGTGGTACCACAAACTCTATACTTAGGGATACAAAATATTTCCTAACTCTTTCTAGGAGGAAAGGAAATATTTTAACCATCGCTGGACGCGATGCAACGATAGTAGGCTCTAGTCGTGTCTCTATCACTCTCCCTATGGGTACACAATTGAAAATTGAGGATGCACTCTTGTATCCCGATTCAACATGTACCCTACTTAGTTATAGAGATATCCGTCAGAATGGTTTCCATATTGAAACTCAAAGTGACAACAAAGAGGAATATCTTCTCTTAACCAAAAACAACAGATATGGCAAACAAGTACTAGAAAAAATTCCATCTTTAAACTCCGGATTGTACTATACATATATCAAACCCGTTCAACATATTGCGTACAAAGTAATTTTACAAGACAATAACACATTCCAAACACGGCATGATCGCCTTGGCCACCTAAGCATTGGAATGATGAGGAAAATTATTACCAATTCAATTGGTCATACATACCTTAAAACAAAATTTCCGGAATCCTCATATTTTGTCTGCACTATCCCATGCCTTCAATGATTATTGTATGGCTCTTGGGATACAAGTTCAACACTCTGTTCCATATGTCCATATACAAAATGGTTTAGCGTAATCTCTTATC
>JAYGGG010000816.1:0-11970 GCA_036346245.1 Bonia amplexicaulis | reverse complement strand
TCACGACGGTTTTAACTAAAACCGCTCGTGATAGGATAATCGACGTTTTAACTAAAAACGTCAGGATATTCGATAATCCGCACGGTTTTAATTAAAATCGCTCGTGATTATCATAACGTACGGTTTTAACTAAAACCGTCAGGATATCGATATCCTGCACGGTTTTAACTAAAACCGCTCGATTATCGATATCACGCATGGTTTTAGTTAAAACCGTCGTGGTACATGATAATCAGCGCATCGATTTTAATTAAAACCGCTCGATTATCAGATATCACGACGCTTTTTAGTTAAAACCGTCCGTGATATTCCTTCTACCCCTAAATCTATTCCTATTTATTGGCTAGCCTCAGAAATGCTAGCCATGCCCTCTCAAACAAGCGATGAACAAGTATATAAGGCATCCATAAACATCCAATACACATCACATTTCATTCACAAACATAAAGTATCCACTTCGCAAATGAATCAATTGAATTGAAATAAAATATCCATTACACGCATTACAATGCAATAAAATTCATGGTGCACGTGGAACTGCTCTTCCGACTTTATGACTTGAGCCACCAAAAGTACGCCAACTCTCCTCGAATTCGTGAAATATCGGGCTGTTCCAATGCAGCTTGACGGATGTACGCACCTATGGATAGGGATATGAATGTACGATATATGTAACGTGATAAGTATGAAGTAAATATGGAAAGATTGATAAACCTTGAATTGGTGATCCTCGAGGAATCGAGGAGTAGGTCCATATGGTGGCAAACATAGAATCCACATGTGTTGCCCTACGTCACTGGTGGCATTGCAAAATAGAATGAGCAATAATTCAAGAGGCATTAATACTAACTGTTGCATAGGATTAATTAATGTGTAATAGCGAATACCTTAAAATCTCGAGTATGTCTCGTGCCTTTGGCCCCTTGCTTCGAGACACCCCCATTTCAACGCACATCGCGAACGCCCACGTGATTCAAAAAAGTTAACCTTAGCCAATCGGAATGAAAGAAAGAGTACAATATAGGTATGTATGGAGAAAATAAACTTACCTATCGATTACTTGGGCGACAACCGTGAAGTCCATTTTATTCTTACTTAAGGAATCAAGGTAATATACCTTGTTCCATTTTGGTACAATGACTATTAAAATCCAATGAAAGTTTTGATTGTAGGGCATAAGTATATAATCCTTATTGTGTTGAGCCCGCAGCCCGATGCTAATGTACCTCTCGACGACGGACATATCCTTGTCGATGGTATACTTGGCACCATGTGGGTCCAAGAAACCAACCGATGATGACGGGATGTTCTAGCTTTAGTCCGCACGTGTTCTACATATACACACACACGAAAGCAACAAATTATATATGGCATTTATCGGTATGACATGAACGGAGATCGTGATTGTGCACACTTACAACGCTCCAAGATCGAATGAGTGAGACGTCGAGAGCGTTGAGCGAAAAGATCGAATAAGTCCTCGGCGACCACGAAGACACCGCCTTGAAAATAGTGATGGAAATGCTCCAACGCGAATTTGACAAAGGATACCGATCTCCGCTCGCCTCCGGCTTATTGGACTGCTCCATGTACCACTTGTGCAATTGCGGCAACTAATTGGTAGGTGTTGAGGCCCATTTTCTCGAGCAACGGCCGCCAAGCACGAATTTATGGGCCAATGGCGTACGGCCAATATCATCATTGGTCTTCGTGCTTTGCCCTTCGCGCCTTGCCGCCTTGTCGCCTGCTACTGTGGGTCGACTTTACAGTAGTCGACTTTAAAGGTAGCAGGCAAGTTGTCTGGCGAGAAGAGCACTGTGGAGATAGCACCGTGCAGCTAGCGGTGGTGGAGACAAGTCTTGCAAGGAGATGGCACCAGGTTCGAGATCCGGTCCGCCACCGGTGAAGAAGCCTCCGTGGAGATGTCGCTTTAGGCCATCGGATGAATGTTCCAATGGCCCTGCCCTAGAGCCACGATCTCGCATTGGGCGGTTTAGAGGACGACCTCAAAATTAACATGCACACCATCCACATGAACTTTTAATGGCTCGGCGCTAAAGCTTGACCGTGCACCCGGCCCCGATACTGATCGATATGCCCGGCCCCAAGCAACAGACAAGGAACGGAGGCATATCTCACTTGAGCCTCGCACTCGTAGGCTCCTACATAACGATATGTAATTAGCTCATCGAATAGGCCTATCAATGGAGCAAGCATTCGAGAGATAATAATTATTACCGTGATGTCGCCACGAAAATGGCCTCGGCTTTGCGTCTGATTGACGCGCAACTACTCGATGGTTGTGCGGGCTAGCTAGCATAGGAGCGGGCGGCCTGCTGATTTTCCGTCTGCTTCGCACCTCATCTCGATTTTATCGCCGATCACCCATTATCTCCTCTAGAGTAGCCTTGAGCTCTTCTCGAAGCCGCCACGCCCGGCTTTGTTTCTCTTACGACCGATACATTTTGAGTCATCTTCAAACCATGTTTCCATGGAACGAAGCCCAAGGCCTCGACGACCCGGTGCTCCTTGTTTCCTGTACGCGGAGAGTATATCTTTCTCCCTTGTTCCATAGAATGACCCCCGGAAGATTCAACATCAACGCTCTGCAAGAGCACGACATGTCATTTCACTGCACGGTTGTGGAGTAATTACAAGCTACGTAGTTCGATCGATATCTTACCAAGCTACCGAGACACTTGTCGGTCTCGCTAGGGTTTCGAAGGAGACATCCCCTGACAGTTGTAGATGACCTTGCTCTAATCCATTTCGAGCGGTCATCCGGATATTGGCAAATGGCGGGCGATGTCCGCCTGTGTGCCTGCTCGTCCTCCCTCCTCCATCGCGGGATTTTACCGCATACCCAATGTGCCAAGTCCGGGGTGTGTGTTTTTGCCTCGAGGGCCTTGTCGCCGCACTTGTACTTTTGAACTCTTGCTTGTCTTCATCGCCTTGAACTCTTCCCATTGTGGTTCCGTGAATGGGTATTTTTGAAAGGGTGTTTCGTCCTTCCACGTAGTCCTTGACAAGCGTGTTTTGAAGTTCTTCCATGCTTTGCATGCCCCTAGCAAGGCTTGTCGCTACGCGCCTTGGTGTTCTTTCGGGATCTCGAACGATGCCAAAATTTCGTCACCACCACGCTTCGAAGTCGCAGCACGCTCTTCCACGAATCGAATGTGATTTCAATTCGTTGTCGCAACTATTCCGATCGTTCTTTCCATGCGCCATCGCTTTGGGAGGAAAGAGAGGGACCCCAGATACATCGACTTGTGTGATGGTAAATCGTCCTCGTGCTTCTTTGATAGCCCTCTTCCTTGGCGCCTTGATTTTGGAGCGACGCCCCGGCGATGATGTTGAAGAATGCGCGGATGACATGTTGCTATTCGACAATTTGTGGGTCTATTAGGATAAAAATTTGCGATATAAGCATAAATATAATTCCTCTATAATTATATAAGCACACCAATGACATCAATCCATATATACAAATCATAATGAAAATGTAATCATATGAACTGAACAAATCATTCAAGATATAGCACATATTCTGCCAATGATGTAATCAAAAGACACAAGTGACAGAATTAAAAGACAACAAGTGATGATAATTTAAAGACAACAAGTGACAGAATTAAAAGACAACAAGTGACAGAATTAAAAGACAACAAGTGATGATAATATATTCTTCAAAGCTCACGATTAACAATAGTTGCATGATATGAGCATGAATCAAAAGACAACAAGTGACAGAATTAGATCTCAAAGATTAAATCCTCCAATCTCAAAGATAAGATTTTAATCATCATAGAGCAACAACCGATCCCACAAGCAATCTATGTCCTTCAAGACAACAAAGGAAGTGAAGTGAAAAAGAACGGAGATGGGGGAATGGATTCAACCAAGGGAGTAGAAGTAGCAGAGGGCAATGAGGAGGTGGACGGCACGGGTTCCGCGGCGACGAGGCCGAGGGAGGAGGACGGCGACGGGTTCCCGGGCGACGGGGCCGAGGCAGGAGGACGGCGACGGCAAGAAAGGACGGCGGCGCCGACGGGCCGAGGGAGGAGGACACACCAGGAAGGACGGCGACGGGGTTCCGCACGACGGGCCGAGGCACGGCAAGGCGACGGGCCGATGGGCTCGACGATCCGCTAGAGCGACTAACCCTAGTGGGGTGCGGGTTATATAAGAGTATCACGACGGTTATAAACTAATAACCGCTCAGAATATATATCACGAGTTATTAATTGAGAACCGTCAGGATATGTCGCTCGACGTGGGGCCCACCGGCCGGCCTCGAAAATAAAAGAAAGGCTCAACCTCTGCGCCGCGTGAGCGGGCTCAAGCCGCCGAGGGAGCCGGGGAAAGGAGGAGCGACGTAGCCAACCCGCCGGGTTTTATCTCACCCCTATAGTGTGATTTTTTTCTTTTGAGGGGTTGCGTTTCATGATAATGACGGTTCTCAATTGTTAACCGCTCAGGATATATTATCCACGGTTATTTTAGAACCGCTCGGATATGTCGCTCGACAGTGGGCCCACCGGCCCCTCAAAATAAAAGAAAGGCTCAACCTCGTCCGGTGAGCGGGCTCAACGCCACGAGTGAGCCGGGAAAGGAGTGAGCGACGGTAGCCAACCCGCCGGTTTTATCTCACACTATAATGGTAAGTATACCCATTATCACGCATTTGCTCAATTGTTAACCGTCAGGATATATTATCACGACGGTTATTAATTGAGAACCGCTCGGATAACCACAGAGTTACCAACCAAAGATTCATATACATCACCTACCAAAGATTCATCAACATCACCTACCAAAGATTCATACACATTTTCTCGATAAACATCAATTCATATACATCACATACATGCATTGTTATATACATAAATGCAAATTCACATATACATCACATACATGAATTGTCATTTTCAACATTCACCTAAATATCACACATTTTGAACAATTGGGTGTATGACTCAATCCACTTGCTTAGTTCTTTAAAAATTAGCCCTTCATGATGATCGCATGAGTAACTAGTTTCACACGTTGTTCATCATCGACCCTTATGCCATTTCCAAAAGGAGGTAACTCGTCAAATTGATTGTATTCTTCCTCATCTACTACATTCTCTACTCCGACAATTCTCCTTTTCCATGAAGAACTACATGTCGCTTCTTATTTGCCGTGCGTTACATAGAAAACTTGAACAACTTGATTGGCGAGTACGAATGGTTCGCCTTGTACCCGACACGTTGGAGGTCCACGGTAGTGACACCGCACTTGTCAACCTTCACCGTGGCGATGCACCCAACCAATAAATAAGGGATCTTGAAAAGCACGAGTCGAGCTCCCAAATCTCTTCTATGAATCCATAATACGAGCTTCTCAACCCATCGATCGAACGCATCTATGCACAGCTCGTTAGTGCTTTACATCCCGATCCCTGTATAGAATGTATACCCATTTATATCATACCCTTGCCATGTCACAATCAAATGTTGGTCCTTTGCCAACCATGTCAACAACTCACTTTAGCTCCTAGCGATTTGGTCCTTCAACCATTGGTTGAACCGAGTTGTGTTGCCTCATGATCCAAACATCCGCCGCTCCGGATCTGTCAAGCACATCCTTGGCCGGTTAACATAAGGCGCCACTTACCATGTGTTGCAAGACGTGAAATGGGCTTGAGTATACGCGTCCATATCTCGGAGTGATTGATTCCGATAGTTCCGATACCCTTCACCTCCCTCATGATGAGATTGAGGCACACCTATCGCTGAATCGAGCCATATAATCGACACAAAACTCAATGACCTCTTCGCTTGCATAACCTTCGACGATGTCGCCCGTCGAGAAACGATTCCGACGAGGACTTGAGAATTCCCATGAACCTCTCAAATGGGTACATGCTACGAGGAATACAGTTCCACACATTTTTATCTCCCACACAAGGTGAACAATGAGATGGACCATGATATCGAAAACGAAGGAGGAATATATTTCAAGATGACATAGAGTCATCACCACATCGAAGAGCATCTAGTCCTTCGAGATCGATGACCTTCTCGAGCAATTGTGTTAAAAATAACATAGCCTCATAATTGTCTCTGACTCTAATCGGTAAAATATTTCTAATTGCAATAGGGAGCATCTGGTCATCGACATGACAATCGTGAGACTTCATGCCATTTAACTTCAATTCTTGCATCGAAACAAGTTTCTTGACGCTGCCGAGTAACCAGACGAACTTTGACACCATGCAAGCACGGCACAATTTGCTTTTCTCCACCTTGGACAGATCAGAACACGCGGGGAAGGTACGTCATTCCATTGTCATTGCATGTCGGTGCTAACTCGTGCCCGATGTCCATTTCACCAAGTCAAGCCGGTATTGACGCCGCCCTTTGTTTTATCACGAATGTTCAAGAAGAGACCAATCAAGTCGTCACATACATTTTTTCACGCATGACGTCGATGCAAGGTTCGAACATCTAGGTACTCCCAATAAGGTAAGTCCCAAAATATTGATCTCTTCTTCCGTGTTTTTCTCACGAGCCCTCAATTTGCGCCCTTTCCGAGGACAACATCTAAATCCTTAACCATATTATAAACCTCTTTTCCTTTAAATGTCTTGGAGCTGAACCGCCTTCCTTCTCTCCGTCAAATTGTTTCTTCATCTTGCGGTATGGGTGAGCCTCCAGGAACCGACGGACGATGTAGACGGTTTTGTGAGTGTTTCAACCACACACCTCTACCATCTAAACAAGGAGTACAAGCTTTGGCACCTTTCGTATTTTGGCCCGATAGGTTAGCAAGGGCGGATAATCATTTATGGTGCGAACAACAAGAGCGCAAAGTGAAGTTCTCTGCTTTACGCATCCCATACCTGCACCTTCGCTCCATAGTACTTTTAGATCTTCCACCAATGGTGCTAGGTACACATCAATATCATTCCGGTTGCTTTGGCCCTTGATAAGTATCGACAAAGAAATATACTTTCGCTCATACACAACCAAGGAGGAAGGTTATAGATGCAGAGTCACGCCATTGCTATGTCACGTCATGCTACCGAAGGATTCATTCCATCTTACTCAATCAACCTTATATTCCTTGGTTCTACAAGTCTCCAAAACTCCTATCGATGTTTCTCCATTGGGCAAATCAAAGGTGTCTTAGCATTCCATCTTTCTTGCCTCCGAGTGCTAACGCAGAATTTTGCCTCCTTGGATTTGCAAAAACCTTTTCAAACGGGAATTATAGGAAAATACCATGCCACCTTACCAGAGGTCCTTTCTTCACCTCTCCTCGCTCATCCGATTGATTGTTACGTTTGTATCGGATGCTGCACACCGACATACATGCATGTTTTCATACTTTTACTTGACAGATACAGCGACATGATTATTCTTTCTACTTTAATTCCCAATGGACAAAGGACCTTCTTGGCTTTATACGTGGTTTTAGGCAACTCATTTCCCCAAGCATGTCCGCTAAAAGACCAAAGAATTGGGAAACTTTTGTCGGTCCAACTGCTGTTGCCTTTAATTTCAACAATTCAAGCACCCGACAACCTTGTACTTTGACCGCAACACGTGAACAAAGGTTTCTCCAGTCCTCCATCAAGCCACAATTTAACATACTCTCTCATCATAATTTCTCTCCATGCAAGCACCGATCCAATTGTCATCGCAACCTATCCGATCCGAACCACAATCGACATCATCCGGCCATGTCATTCACTTCACCGCGATGTCATCCGCCATATCATTCACTTCACCGCGATGTCATCCGCATATGATCATTCACCGCCATGACTGGTCCAACACGATAACCCTTTTGAAACCCTCCAATCAAGTGCGCTCAATTTGCCCTGCTTAAACATCTTTAAATTCTGCCAAGGATGGAGATATATTCCACCCCTTATCCTCCTGGCTCTTGTAAAGTAGACACGCCATTAATATACTTCACTCACACCGCATACATCCGACTTGGCCCACGTTACGTAATACATAACAACTCAAGATAAAAATTAGCTTAACTAATCTACTACATATATACCCCACATGTATTATATTGAGGTTTAATTTGCTAGCTCAAATCATATTATAAACACAACAATATTATATAACCAACAATTTTACAAATTAACCATCTTCAATAACACTCACCAATTACTTAAATCTAAATTGTAATGCAATTAAAGAAAAATAAATTATCTTACTAACCATATCGATCTAGAGCTAGCCACCGCAGAAAGTATGAATTGAATGAATCTTCAAAGCTCAATCTGCCTCTTCCCACCAAAATAATCGGCCTCAAATCGCTTAGGCTCGAAAGCGCAAGAATGGCTACGATCCGATCGAAATGAAGACGAGGCGGCTCGAAAACAAAATGTGTGGCATTATCACCGACGGTTTTATTGCAAACCGTCAGGATCATTCACGCACGGTTTTATATTAAAACCCGTCGGAAAAGGGTTATCGCAGACGGTTAATAAACAACCGCTCGTGATAACCATTTTCACGCACGGCTGTTTATTAAAACCGCTCGGATAACCACTTTTCACGAGGTTGTTTATTCAAAACCGTCATGACGTTGACAACACGTACGGTTGTTTATTAAAACCGTCGCGATAACAAGCTATGATAATGAAAAGTCGAACGTATCTCTTGTGTTTCGTAACGATCTCCTTCGTTATACGAAGCGCCTTTGGTATACGAACCGCTCGGCAAGGTTATATATGCGCTAGTTCTTCTACATACGCATCGTGTCCTCTCATCTCGTCTTACTACCCTCTTCATCCGTACGTGTGCTATTTCATTAAAATGTCCCGCTCACTTCGATAATCTCCTTCCTCTCTCTTCATCGTGAATTGTTCGCCGCAATCTTAACAAGCGGCCAAACCACGATCGAGCGCTCGCGGTCACGCCTCTCCTTCCCCAACGTCTTCCATCCGTCACCGCCTCGACCATCCGCCGGCAGAGGCGCTCGCCGCCAAGACAGGAAACAACCATTACCCTCGTTCTACTATACAACGCGAAGTCAAGAAGCGTTGTCGACCGCAAGGAGGTACGCAGTCAAGAACCATTAGATCGGCATTCGAGGAATCATACCATGCTATCCTCTACGAGATAATGACGTCGAGCGCTTGCTACGGAGGAGGAGGTGCCGAGGACAACGCCAATGTTAGCGGCGCTCGAGAACTCGGGCCCTCCTCCAACTCCCAAAGGCGAAGAAGTGCAGAAGCCCGTAAGATTAGAATCGAAATGCTTTATCTCTCGACATTTGTAATAAATCTCCTCCACTTGATATTAATAAAATTGTCTTTTATTTCGATCCCCTGTGTTTACAAATTTGAATTATGATGATGGTTTTTATTACAAACCGCCGTGATATTCGATTATCCTGCAGTTTTAATACATACCATCTGATATAAGTATCACAGACGGTTCAGTAACAACCGCCTCGTGATAGTTCCCCCATCGAGATATCTCAAAGGGATTATTACCCTTATAGAGTAAGCAACACCGAGTGAACCACCGGCACGCACATCTTCCCCGCCCCCCTGCTGCTCGAGCCCCCGCCACGCAGACCGAGGTCGAGCTATTTCTATTAAACCCACGAATGTGGAACCCATTTACAAAGTTCAAAGAATTTCAGATTTTTGTGAGCCCATGACATACTACGGAGCGACTATCATCGCTCTTCCCACTTTTCTTGTGGGAGAATTAGTGGGATTCTCCCACAAGAAAAGAATGGGAAGAGGCGATGGATAGTCGCCACCGAGAAGCTGCATGTCGATCACGCTCACCAAGAATCAAAATATCTTTTTGAACTTTGTAATAAAATTGCCTTGAATTTTGCAAAAAGAAGGATTGTCTGAGTGGACATCACATCTCGACGAGGTCGGATCGCCGAGGAACATGCAAATACAGAGGCAAGCACAAAACTCAACAACACATTCGGATCGATCTATTACAGGATGACAAGCTAACAAACCCTTTCGTGGCACGACGGTCCACACTAAACAAGACACACTTACGAACTTACGAAGAGTGTGTTCTTTAGTATGAACCGGACGCGTCGCGATGGAGGTGCTAGCTCACAACGGAGGGGAGATATGCGATAAGCTAGCTAGTGGATGAACTCACGCGTGACTAGTACCGTGGAAAGGTTGATGGGAGTTATTAATAAGGGCCCGCCGTGGAGGAACCGTGCCACCATTCGATGTGGAGAGAATAGACGGTGAGATCGAAATCGTATACCCAATTATTGGTGACATGTGACTATTCACACCAATTATCGGAGATGGGATTATCACGACGGGTTTTACTAAAACCGTCTGAATTATCTTATCACGCATTTTTTAGTAACAAACCGTGTGATAATTTGGGATTATCACGCGGTTTCTTAATACGGACGCTCAGGATATTAGTATCCGCAGTTCATAGGTATGAACCGCTCGTGATACTTTTTTCGCCGACGCCACCAACACAAAGTGTTCAAATTAAAACCGCTTATATTATTATTCGTCCACGGTTTTATAAAACCGCGTGATTTGCCGCCTAGTATTAGCCTTTCGTAGTAGTTATAGAGTCATACGCCTTAATTAGCCCCATGTACAAATTTTATGGTTTAATTTCCCTTTTTCTTAACATGTTATGCAAAAAATAATACGCTACATTAGTAGCATCCAGAGTTAATGTAACACCCCAGCCAAATATTGGCCTGAAATGCTACTAACTAAACGATATTGCAATTCTAACTAGCATCAATCTACAAAATTTCGGCAGAGTTTCCTTTGTTTATTGACTAAAACTGAGTTCTAACAAGTATAATCAAGAGATATAAGTAACCGTAAGCATTGAAATCAGTAATAAGCAAAACTGCTATCAAACTTAATCAAAACGCGGAAGCAATATAAAGAGTTCTAAACCTTTATTACATTTTAAACCTGATAGCCATGAAACAAATACCACTTTAGTAATTGAATAATTAATATTCAAAGTTCTCTATTTCTCCTATGATGGATAATTAATCCTTCTTTATTCCCATGCATGCTGTCCTCATGAAAGTACCTAAAACAATCAACAAACAACAACAACAACAACAACAGCAAGAGTGAGTACAAGGACTTAGCAAATATAATAAGTAGTAACAGAAGCAATCCTGAACATCATTTAACCAATTTATCCATCAATCATGCAAATGAACCATGTTATGCAATATGATCAAAATTCTTTATCTCTTCTCTTCGATTTTACCGGACGCGAGTGTGCATCCCCAATGCACACCTATGTTTGTACCATCCGGCACAGGATCAATTGCCCATACTTTACAAGTATGGGGACCTTTAGCCCGTCATGACATCAACATGATGGGGACCTCGACGCTTGGTCATCTCGTGACCAAGACTTCAAATATCAAGATGATGCATATTGTGAATGTCTCAACAAATAAAAACTTGCATTCACAATATCTATGCATCATAAATTCTCATGAACATCTTCGTTAATCGACCATAAATAGTACCCACAAATCATTATCATAACCAAGATCATTTAAACACATAATTTAGAACAATCATCTCCAAAGCATCAATCATCCACAATTCACATTATAGTTTTATCGCCTCAATTATACTTGCAATAGCAATAAACCATAACTGTAACATAGCATTTTCATAAGCATGAAAACACGTAATCATATCATAAATCACACATCCATATTCATCATTCATCCACAATCCATACTATAAGAATTACCCATTATTATACTTGCCTTAACCATGAGAAAACGGGATGAGCAGGGTGCGGCCTAGAATCCTCCTCCGAACAATAATTATAATAATTTCTAAGACAAAAGAGGGTCTTTGGATAAAATAACAACACCCCAACTAACCCCACGTGTTTACCTTGACTAAATCCCCACCTCTCCCAATTTCCCTTTATAGAAAAACCTTAAAAATTC
>JAYGGG010000805.1:0-11579 GCA_036346245.1 Bonia amplexicaulis | reverse complement strand
CGCATCGCATGCATATCTTTTTTCTCTCTCCTCCACCTCACTGTAACACATAGGACTTGTTTGGATACATTGTGGTACGACTCAATCCTTTGGGATAGACATAGAATTTGAACTAAAATCCCATCATTTAGGATAGACATAGAATTTAAACTAAAACCCCTTTCAATCCGAAGGAATTAGGTTTAATACCTCCGGTCCTATCAAACAATCCCTTACGTGGACAGCTAAGAGAGTCCAACATGTGGGGTTGGAGATGTCCTTGTAGCGATGGCATACAGTCACAAGTGTAGATAACTCACAGTAATTGTTGCCATAATTGCTGCTCTTGTGACTAGATAGTGAAAATGACAACAAAATAAGAAAATGTGAGCAGCATATCAATATAAAAATATAGTTACATTAATTACGATTTTTGTGTGACATTTTGCTGAACTGGATGGCCTGAATCATATTTAGAAGACAAGCTTGATCCAGCAAAATGGATCAACCACATGTGCATGTTCGTACCGTGGACCCTTTCATAAGAAATCACCTAGGTAACAATAATGCATGTTTGGCTTCATAAGCTTGTTTTCATAGTGTGACAGTACAAAATTCGAAATTGACTGCCATTGGAGTGACGTGGAAAGTGGCAACTGCTGTTCAAATGTATTTTCTTCTTCATTTGAGGTTAGAATATACTAACTATTTTCGGATTTGCTAATTCTTCGTTGCTGAAATTTTCTCATCGTAAGTCACTTTTCTCACCACTGGATCTTGCCTGCAATTCGTGCTTTGGTGGGCTCATCATCCTCCTCCCGGTCGGCACCAGCGTGGTGGAGTTAGGGTTCGGTTCAATAGGGTGTGGCTATAGAGGGAGGGTGCTAGCGTGGCCGGTGGGGACAACGCCATTCCGATAAGGATCTTGGGCGGTGGGAGGCGGATCGAGCGTTGAGTTGCGGACATGGGGAAGAAGGCGGATGGCGGTGGGAGGTGGTGAGGAGGTTGTGCGTGCTACACGAGGAGGAGATGGCGGTAGGTAGTGGCATGAGGTGGTGGTGGGGTAGGGGTGGCGGTTGGGTATGTGGAGGTGGAGATGGGTTAGGAGTAATTTTATTGTGTCACGGTTGCAAAAGCGGTTTGTGTCACGATCAAATCGGAAAGTAACATGTAGAAAAGTGATCGTAGCGTATTGTAGATTGTCACGAGAATGTAATTTTAATACACCTACTGATGCAATTGTGCGAAAAATAATTTTGATAGCTACTTCGGTCGTAAGCCGTGGTCGAGAGTGTAGTCGTAAGTAGAACCGTGGTCATGAGCATGGTCGTGGTCGGTGGTGATATCTTGACTTCGACCATGGCTGCGACGGTATTAAAATTATATTCCCATACAATCTACATTATTGCTACAATATCACTTTTCCACGTGTTGCTTTCCGATTCGATCGTGACACAAACCGCTATGCAACCATGACACAAAATTTTTGTGGATTAGGCTTTGAGGTAGATCGGAATTGGTGAATATGTAGGAAGGAGAGAAATGATCACATCGACGCCATTTTGATTTAATGGCTATGAAATATGTAGGTATGTGACTGCATAAAATTAGTCACCTTAGGGATAGACAACCCCCACGTTTTAACATCCCAAACCATAGTGAATTGAACTTGGCATCAGGCACACCTTCCCAAATCACATCAGAGATCTTTATTATTATAACAGTGTTCCAGGGTTTACATATAAGTGTCAGCTATAGCAATGAGTTAGTGTGGAGAAACTACTTAATGAAATGCGTGCAAACCTTTTGCGAGTTCTTGAAAAAAAGGAATTATTGTGGAGGAGGAGAAGCATCAGTTATAGCAATGGAACTTTATGTAGACGAAGCATATATCGGATATAAAATGGAAACAACACCAACTTCCTCCAGTTTGTCATTGCAGTGATGATAGATAGGAGTGACCTGTGTGGCTCCACCAGCTATCATGCCCATCCAAACCCCATTCCTCTTAGATGCATTGCAAAACAAAAATAAGAGAAACAGGAACTCCAACGAAATAGAATGCACCCAGGTTAACATAGGCGCCTAAATGCTGCCATCCACAGCCCCTAGAAACGCCTGGCAAAAATGAAGCATTAAGGCATCAGCACGACAAAGAAAGGCTGTTTACATCTTTATGTGAAACAGTAAAATTTTGCCTGTAGAAGACAAATACGGATACCTGAAAGGACTCCCTGGAGGCTGTCTGTAATAACTGAAATGGAAAGTACGGGTACCATTGTGGTGACATAATTTATAACCTCCTCCTCATTGCTGAAAGCAATCCCGACCAAGTGGCCAAAGAAGAGTTGTGCTCACCAGGACTGCTGAACAAACTACAAAGATAAAAACGCCTACTACCAAGCCAACTTCCGGGCCCTGCACCTAGCTCATTTGAGACACCACACTGGCACATGGATATAAATAACAAGAATTGGGTTAAATATGTCTGCAGAAAGAGATATAATTTGAGGATAATTTAACAAAGGAATAAGTCCATTTTACACCCCTTAACTATTAGCTAAGTCCAGAAAATAATCTCTTAACTCCAAAACTGTTCACTTTTCAAGTTGAAAACACCCCCTCATCCTAAACCATCCTAGTTTTGGATGACGTGATATCTACGTGTTCAAGTTTTGCTGACTTGGAGCATCCACATGGACCAACAAAGCACATTTAGCCAAAAAGAACACTTTGCCTCTTCACTACTTTAATATCATCCATTCATCTAAGTAGATTCAATCCGACACGTCTAGATCTAAGTATACTCTTCTCTGTTAGGTGCCACCTAAGCCAAAACTAGTAATGTAGCCGTCAACGTAGTGAAAACCATTGATGAAACTAGCGTAGGGTGACAAATGAACGACTGTCATAGTTGGAGGGTGAAAAGTGAACGATTTGAGAATAGAAGATTGTTTTCTAGACTCAGGAAATAGTTGAGGGTGTAAAATGCACTTGTTTTTTAACAAATGTACTGTCCCACCTTGCAGCTGTTCCAATACCGTACGGGAGATTGTACAACAATACAACTGTAGATATGCTGTTCAAAAGGACATTAATTTGGTAAGCATTGTAGTACAGGATGCAAGAATTTCTTATTTATAGCTCTGCTAATGCGTACCATATAAAACACAAAGTTTCAAGTGCTGGATTTGGTAATATTCAGAAAGCAGAACAAGCAGCTCGTAAGACCACCACTCAAGGCTGTTGTTATCAAGGGAAGTTAGATTAATTTCTGGGTAAAAAAGGTACAAAATTGGAAGCTTAACCAAGGTCATGATTACTTTTCGGATTAACTTGACATAATATACGTATAAGCTTATCTTCTTCATTATAAGCGGAGAGGAAACATCTGTCAGTGGTTTTGGGAATAAGCTCACCACTATTTGAAATTTAATTGATGAATCATGAATGTATATCTTGATTGTTGGATGGACCATATCCAATGGCCAAAGTATTTCCTGCCTTCATATTAAATATGCTTTCATGCTTTGGTGAGGCATGTATAATGCACAATAGAATGTTTCATCAAAAGTACTTCATTATCATTATCAAAACTTTGACCAGTAATACAACATAAAACTATTTAGATTTACCACATGAATATAGTATTAATAGATTTTTCATCAAAATTACTTCATTATAGTTATGTTTTAATAATTTTGCTAATATAATTATAAAAATGATCAAGGTGTGTATTGGAATGTCAATGTCTAAAACTATAAGTAAAAGACAATGGATCGGAGGGTGCATAACACATAGGAGTATTGAACACTTAGTGACACTTAATCAGGCCTCCTGCATACCCTATTTCCTGTACTAAAGGCTAAAGTAACATCTGTTTGAAACCAGGGGAATAACATTTACTTACCAAATCATAAGAGCCGATGGTATAGCCAACCGCATGAAACTGCCAATCCTCTGAAAGCTTCACACTCGAGTGGAGCACGAGTTTTCTCCAAGAAGGTGAGAACTTAATGTAAAGACCAAAAATCACTTCAACCCAATCACAGATGCTAACCGATAAAGCAGCTCCAGCATTACCCATCCCAACTTTATAAACCATGAACCAACACAAAGGAATGAACAGAGGAGTGTTATCAAGGAGCTCAAAACCATAGGAAAGATTAGGCTCTGAGATTGGAGGAACTTTGAAAAGCATTGAGCAACAGAGAAGGCGAATAAACCAGGGATAAGCCACAATGCATATTTCCAGCCTCACTTGCTATTTGTGGTTCCTGACCCATGAGAGGAAGTACCTCCGGGATGAAAACCCATAGCATGGCCATGGGCATACCAATAAAAGTACAATTATGGATCTGTGGTTATAAGGATAGCTTATGATACTGTTCTGCTCCATAGGCCTGTCCACAAATAGTTTCCAATCCTGATGCCAGTCCAGTCTAAAAGGAAAACTGCATCAGTAATAAAGTAATGAAAGATATACATCTTGTAACTTTGTAAGGAAGAAATGAAACTCGAAACTATCAGGATAGAGCACAGAGACAATGCTCAAAGACTATCTAGAATAATGATGACGGCTAAATATGCAAGCCCACAAGTTGATCCTCCATGTACTGCACGGCATGGGCAATCCAGGCAAATATTCGTATTGTAAAAGAATGTGCATTGTTATATATAAGGTTTCAGGTCTACATTGTTTAAATTAACACCTAGGACAAACAAGATTTTTCTAACTTTTTAAATTTCAGGTCTTGTGTTCGCAAGAGCAACCGGATTAGGATATAGATGAAACAGAGGTACAGGTTTGGTACCAATTATCACAACATTTAATGTGAGCTTCATGTTAGCTGGTTAACTTGGATCTACTAATTAAGGGTGTAAACATGTCGCTAGTCGCATCTAGAACACCTAGAGATATTCATGGTTGAAAGACTTACGGTCCCGATGAAGCCATGGCGAAACCCGGCGCTGATGGGGTGAGGAAGACTCGTGGGTCGTCCGGGGCTCGTTCGAGGTTCCGGTCGCGCCCCGCAGGGCGGCCTTCCGTTGTTCCCGCTAGTAGATCGGTTCTTTAGGGTTTTGGGGGTGTTACTCTCACGGAACAGGAAAACCATTACCCGTGAGGGCCAAACCCCCGCTTTTTAATCTTATTGTCCAAGGGGACCGAAGTTGGTTAGGCACCCCGATCGGCCCTTAGAGCAAAATAGGTGGCGGGCATCACCCCCGCCCTTTGTTTCCGTTGGCCTAGATCAAAACCCTAACATTCTCCCCTTGATCGTAAGGCTAAACATCATAAGCCCTTTCTCAATAAAAGTTCACACCAAAGCAACCAAGCAAATTAAGTACCCCAATTATAGTCTAAACCGGAAACATTACTTATAGTTGGTTATTTATATGGTCCTTTATTCCGGATCACGGCTCCAATAAACCCATGGAAATTTACAAAAATATTGGGTGGTAAGCCTTTTGTAAGCGGATCCCAAGCATAAATTTAGTTCCAATATGCTCAATCTTAATTGTTTGATCCCGACTCTATCTTTCCCGTGATACTTTATGTCAATGTGTTGGCACCGCCGACTTGTTGTTATCAATAAAAACCGCGGGTTGATTATCGCGATTAATGAGTGGTCTAGAAATCCGTCACCACCTCAATCCCGGATAAAGTTCTTAAGCCACACCGCCAGCCTCATAACATGCCACAAATTCAGCTGCATTGTTGACGATGCAGTTTCTTTACACTTTTCCATGAAATTGTCTCATGCGGGGTGAAAATATAACCGATGTGGACTTTAGTGTCTTTACACCCAAAATCAGCATCGAATAACCGCAACCTCAAGGTTATCGCTTCCTATATGTGAGCATGTGACCTTTAGTGCCTTGCATATAGCGCAGACTTTCTTAACGGCTTTCCAGGGTCCGGTCCCGGATTTGATTATTCCCAAGCATCCCGTAACAAAAGCTAAATCGCGGTACATACTTGAGCATACATAATACTCCGGCGAGGCGGGTACATCCTTCATCCGATCGATTCAAGTCATTCTTTGGGCATTGAAATTTCCCAAACTTATCGCCCTTAACAATAGGAGCGAGGCGAGCATTTATGCATATTGTATCTCTTTAGTACTCTATCAATGTATGCCTTTTGTGATAAACCTAATGTTCCTTTGGACCTATCTCGTGAATTTCAATACCAAGAACATAAGATGCTTCCCGAGATCCTTCATGTCAAAATTTGACGAGAGAAATTTTTAGTCCCGAATGTCCACACTCCCCAATAATATTCATCCACATAAAGAATTAAGAAGGTGTAATTACTCCCAACTTAACATATGTACAATTATCAACATCATTCTCCTTAAATCCAAAATTCCTTATGACTTCATCGAACTTAGGTACCATTGCCTAGAAGCTTGGGCCATATATGGTTTCTTTAGCTTACATCCCAAATGTTTTGCTTCCACAACAAAACCTTCCCGGGCATGTAAACGCCCTCATACAAGTCACCATTTAGAATGCGCAATTTTGGTGCAATTTAAATCAAAATGTCTGTGAGCGCCATTATAATTCTAAATGAATCTTTAGTCGGACAGAGAAAAGGTTTCATTATAGTCAATGCCTTCTCTTGTGTAAATCCTTTGCTACAAGTCTCGCTTAAACCTTTCGATATTCCCTTTGAGTCACGCTTTGTTTTGTAGACCCATTTGTAGCCCTTTGTTTTGGCTCTAGGAATTTCTACTAAGTCCCATACATCGTTAGCCCATAGACTCAATTTCATCTTTCATGGCATCTAGCCACTTAGATGAATCCTTACCTTCATAGCTTCCTTATAAGAGCTAGGATCATCCACCTTCCCAAGATCATCTTCATTCAAGTAAACCTCATAATCACTTGGGATAGGATCCCTTCACCGTGATCTCCGGGGTACATTAGGGCTCATTAGGTTGTTCATTAATTGTCAGAGGGCGGAAGGCTCATCATTAGGTCACACTTGTGTTTTGAGTCCTCAAAGGAGTAGCCAAGTTGGAGGCCGGAGTTGCAACCGGGATCAACTGGGCACAACCACTTGGGGCATAGGAAAATCAATGCGGATTAGCGGCGAACAACATACATCCGCTTCTCCTCAAGATCAATTTTCCTAGGCTCCAAATCACCACTAATGCCATCATTTTCAAGAACAAGGTGTTTCTACAAATTTTGTTCATCGGACAATAGAATGGTAGCCTTTAGATCTGCGGATAGCCAAAAATGGCAACTCACCTTAGGATCTAATTTCCCAATTTGTGGGTTAAATACTTTAGCCACACAACCTCACACATAGGTAGTTCAAACCGTTTTCTCCCACCATAATTCATAGGGTGTTTTTGGGCCCGATTTCGGGAACCCTATTGAGTATGTGGGCGGTCTTTAATGCTTCCATCCATAACTTTACGGCAAAGTGGAGTAGCTCAACATACAACCATGTCCATAAGAGTGCTTTCTTTCCGCTCCATTTTTGAGGATCTCCGGCATTGAGTATTGGGCGACTATACCTTTTTCTTGTAAGAACCGCAAAGGACCGGAATCGTCCATAAGTTGCATGTCGCCCATAATACCTCCCACGATCCGGCCACACTTTAATCTTTAGCGTATTTTCAAACCTTAAATATTTTAAATTTATCAAGTGCCCCGATTCTCTTTAATAGGATAGATATAGCCAAACGTGAGTAATCATCTGAACGTAATAAAGAATCATAACCATCTCCGATGTCACGGAAAGGACCACATATGTCGGGTGAATTAATTTAAAATCGGTTTTGTAGCACCTTTCTTTTTTTTACATACTTGCCTTTGATGCAATCAAGGCAATTCTCCGAATCCTAAAATCTAAAGGGTGGAGAATTTCTTCTTTTCTTCACCCTCAAATTGGAAAGAAACCAATTTCAGGTTATCAATTCCCCTTTTTTCCAAAATTCAGGATATAATAATCTTGGGAAAAAAAGTTTCTCATGGGACCAAAACATTATTAAAATAAATCAAACATTTTCCAAAATTAAAGAAATCCATCATTTCTAATAAAAAAATTAAGTTTCTTCCTCGAGGAACATAAAGAACACAAATTTCATTACAAAGCCATTATTCAAGATAAAGAAACAAATAATGGCTTCAATTTTCTTCCTCCCTTAGCCATTTAGGCTTCTTTCCCTGAGCTTGTCAAAATGGAACTCAAAAATTGATTTGACGGGCACCGTTAACCCCAAAGTTTTGGAAAATCCTTGCTTCATAAAAAAGTTTTCTTCCTTTCTTTAGCCATTTTATTCCAGAGCTTTTTTGAAAGGTTTGACCCACAAAATCATATCCTTTTCTTTTGTCCTTTCTTCCAGAAACTTTTAGCGTTTAGGGCCTGTATTTGGGTTTTAAGGGAATAGGTTCCCTTCTTTCCTTTCCTTTAAGACCTCTATTTTAAGGACCAAACTGATTTAGAAGTTATTCACAAAATATTAATCCCCGCTTTGATCCTTCCTTTTCCCAGAGCTTACGATAATGCCATTGCCTTTGTCTTTAATGGTTTATAGTTCCCTTAAACTTTTTCTTGGGGAGCTCTAATGTAATGGACAACAAACCAGGAAATTTCCATTCCATTTCAATTAGCTTTAATTTTCATTTGTCACACTTTCCCCATTGACTTGGTTCATGACTGATCGTTGGGATAACCTTGAGGTCCTTTAAAGTGATCCTTGGAAATTCTCCTTACTTTTTCCTTTTCGGGATTGCTTTAAATTCATTAGGATTTTATTAAGTAGTAAATCGGTTGAGATCCCATTTCAAAATTTTTGATTCCTTCATTTTGTACAAATTCCTCCCTTCATTAGGGAGGACGGTTCATCAATAATGGTACCGATACAATAAGGTGCATAAGTGAAATTTATTTTGGAAATTTCCTTTGGTCAATTCATTAACTTGGGGAAAGGAGGCCTGAAAATTTAAAATTTTCATTAGTATATAATTAATTTTAAAAGTTAATCTTAGGGTATGATTAACAATAAACTAAGAATTTTTTCATACGAATATATTTAAAATTTAACATATTTAACACATAATTAAATTAACGCCAAAGATAATGATGGAAAAAATTAAAATAACAAACATAATTGATAACATGCAATTACAATTAACGTTGGTCAAAAGTAATAGCATGAAAATAAACATAACTCCAATTGAATTTCTCGTTGGTTTCATTCAATTAGGGACATTGTTGGTGATATGCCCTAGAGGCAACATGGAGATGTTGAATATATCACATACTATGTTTATGATACATTGATTTGTTCCTTGAAATAGACATTATCATTATTGATCAATGAGTATGTGACTTATTCATGAGACTCTTAATGCCAAAATGTTGCTATTTCTAAATGATCCCGATTATATTTCATTGAGGAACAAATATGATTCAAAGATCAAATATGTATTGATTGATGATCATGTCTCATGGATCATGGTATGGAGATACCAAATCAATAATATGGACATGTGTTAGTGAACATATGTTGATAGACCCGCCATGAGACACGGAGATTCCAAGTTCATCGTGATCTCAAGTAGTGTTTATGTGGAACCTTAGACTTGAGATCATCATGGTTCCCAATGGAGTAGCTTACTTTGGGACTACTAAACACTACCCAACGGGTAGTCATAAAAGTAGTCTTTGGGTTTGCCATGAAACATGTAGTGGGATGTGAATGATCAAGATAGAATTTGCCCTCCTTATGGGAGAATTCTGGCCCCTCGATGTAATGGATTATGAAAGTGCATATGCCAAGGTGATTGAGGGTCAATCACGAGTTTATAATCCATCACGGAATCGAGAGAGTGATTGAGCTATTAAAGGATGACCAGTCTCCCTTGAGCTTAATCTATATCGTGAGGCAAAGGGATTAGTACATGAGAACAAGGTTCAAATATGATCTTTACGATACTTTGGGGTTTATGTCTTGCTAGATGCCGCTATTAAGGGTGACCGGAAAGGTGTTTCGGTCGCGACCAAGATCGTGAACCTTGGTCGCACTTAACGGGTTGGAACACTAATTAATGTGATTGGAATGGGCTCAATTGGATAGAGATCCGATAGACTTATTGGGCCCCCACGAGGCCCAAGTGGGAGGTCTATATATGGGGGGGAGGAAGCACCGATAATCCCGAGCTAATCGGGCCGCCCCTCCGAGCCAAACCCAGCCCCAGTGGCACTCGCGATCGGCGCCCACCCGGACGTGGATACCGGGGGGCGCCGTGCGGCGTTGATCGGCATCAACCCCTGATTGATCCGTTGGGTGTGGTTGATCGCGGGAGGAGACGATCGGCGGGACGACTACTTCCACTACTACTACCTGGTTGGATCGGCCCAACTCTTCTTCCGACGGCCTAGTGGTAACGATCCATGATCCCTCCTTAAATGATGTTCTTGTGTGCGGTGAAAATTTTGTTTTCGCCTCGTAGCCTACTCGCGATCCAAACATAACATCGTAGCGGAATAGCATAAAATTTTCACTTAAATAATTATCAAAATATTCTCATGAGATACATCAAATAATCATAAAATATACATAAGATGTACTATAAATACATGAGAATATACAAAAATAAATGAAAAATATAGTTTCCAAACCAAGAAAAAAAAGAAAATCGCCCAACCCAATAGCCAAAAAACAAATTGTTCCCATTGGCCCAAAGACCCAACAACCGCCCATCGGCCCCTTTCCCCCGCATCACCACGTCCCGGGATCGGACGGGCCGCCGCCGACAAAAAAGAGCCTCCAACCCTAGAGGCATTTGCCTCAACTCCACCCGAGAAAACGGATGAGCGCGGGGGAAAAGAAAACTCGGCGCAGCCCGCGGCCGGGGGAGGCGCAATGGCCTCGGCGGCCTCCGGGCGGGCGGCGCGCGCCACGGGCGGTGGAAACAGCCGGCCGGCCGCCGGGCGGAGCCGCCGGGCGGCATCTCCCGGGCGCCGCACGGAAAGCCCCCGGCTAAGCCCTGCCCGGCGGCCGGCCGGCCCGCGGGCGGCGGGGGGCAAACCCCGCGCCGGCGGCGGATGGAAAGGGAAGGCTCGGCGCGGCCCAAAACCGCAAGAACCGTGAGCAACCCACCCCTATCCGAAATTTTTTAATTGATTTGGGGATTTGGGGATTTTAGGTTCATCATGATTTGGATTTTTAGGTTGGTTTCATCATAAACCGGGAAAAAGACTTTGGATTTGCATAAATTTTTTGATTCCTCCTTCTAACATGCGCCCGGCCCAACATCAACCGTAATCCAAAACAAAAAACGGCTAGGGTTCTAGGTAGACTAGTAGTATGCTCGATACCAAATGTGTAAACATTCCGCTATGCATCTAGAACACCTAGAGATATTCATACGGTTGAAAGACTTACGGTCGCCGATGAACGCCATGGCGAAACCCCGGCTCGTGAGCGTGAGGAAGACTCGTGAAGGTCGTCCGGAGGCTCCGGGTTCGAGGTTCGCCGGTCGCGCCCCGCAGGGGCGGCGGCCTTCCCGTTTTCCAAGGTAGTGATCGATTCTTTAGGGTTTGTGGGGGTGTTACCTCACGGAACAGGAGAAAC